>VUJU01000792.1:3086-69464 GCA_009835225.1 Aphis craccivora | reverse complement strand
ATTAAATATTCAGAATTAATGAAAAATACATTTGTAAGTACCTATCTTTATATTAAAAACTTCTATAAAATATCTTGGTTTTTAACTAGCTTTAATCATAATTAAATGTAATTATTTAGATATACTAATTACTAAGTATGTGTAGCGGACAGCGGTATATTAATTGCTAAAATAATAAAATAAACTTAATTATGAACTGTTCCTGTTGTTGGAATTAAGCAATTATTTAAAAAAAATTACATTTAACAATATAACATTTATTTTAGGTTGTCTTTATATACTGCCAGATGCTTCCTCTGATATGTATTTTAATCATTGTGATGCTATTAAATTTATTTATTTTAATTTCCTTGAATATAATTTTATAATACTTAGCTGGTGATTTTAACTTGCAACACTTTTAACTGATATGTTGATCCAAATATTCAAAATCATAGGTCTAGAGGTGTCACTTAATGACAATTAACTTTTTATAATTAAAACAATGAACATAAAAAATTGTATTGGTCAAACCTTTGATTGTTTAATGCTTAGTAAACAAGCCAAACTCACATCCATTCACTTATTTGATTCTCTTATTCATTCAATTGACAAATATCATCCATATTTAGATTTGCTATTATTAGGTAAACCATCGTTTAGTGATCATTTTGAGTCACCATGTATTATTCATTTTAAGACATGTAATTTTGCAATTTCTTTCTAATATTGATACTTGGTTAGTTGATTTAGATGTAAATCTTAACAATAATTTGTGTCTAGATGCTATAATTTTTATGAAATGATTTTTCATTCAATCTGTTTCTAAGTACAACTAAAATTTATAATAAATACTCCATTGTTTGGTCAAATCACACTGTGAGTACATTAGTGTAGTAACTAAAAAAGTATGATTTTGAGAAAATAGATTTTTTAAGTTTTTAATATCTTAAATCACTGATAAAAGAAAAAGTATTTTATTTAAATGTTTGAAACTATGGTATTATATTATATTATTAATTATATTAAGTGTTTTTAACAAATCTACTGTGCTTAAACAATTTTTTTATCAATTAAATAATATTTTTTTTTAGTTACTGCACTATTGCATTTCAATATTTACTTTAAAATCCTATTATAATGTAGAATATAACATAGCAGGTAACTTATAAACATTAACAAAAAACACATTTAAAATGTAGTCCTTTTAATTAAAATTATAAACATTTATGATATTTGTGAAATAGTTATTAAATAATAATTAAAAAACCTTAAAATAATTTTTTTTTTTAATAGTATTTTTTTCTTATCTACTGAAAATAAAGAATGCACCAAACAAAATAAAACCAAATATAAAAAAATATTTTATTATTATCTTATTATATTTTTATTATCTTGCTTTAGGGCTTTAGCAGTTCAATATTGATATTTGTCAGTACCACGGTATATTAATTTGTATGCTCACACGTGTATTTTAATAGGCGACTCCAACAACGGGTTATTTTGAGATGATACACTAATGCACTCATTGCACCCGTACTTTTAAACGTACATCTGTGCATTATAGTAATAATTCAAAATAATACACTACTGCATGGATTAAATTTATTTATTTCCTCTAATGTATACTATATTATACTGTTCAACGCTTTCAATTTTGCCAGTATGATAAAATAATACACTAGTGCATTACAAAGAACGCTATTTTTACCAAAAGAAACATGTATAACTCAAAATCGTCATGTTTTGAGTTACTACACTGATGTAATCACAGTGCGAAATACAAAATTCAAAGACTTATAATCAAAAAGTTGACTATAAAAAGTAGGTATAAACTTTGTCCTTCATTTGATAGCCCATTTTTTTCTAGACCTTAGGAAAAAAAAAATAAATAATTAAATCAAATTTGTCATACTCAATACATTTCAGATATTGAAAATAGTATTCCAATAAATATTAAACTTTTCTAGACCTATGTGAATACACTTAAAAAAATGAATAATAATACTCCAGACTGTACGAGATGTAATAATATAACATCTTATCTTTAAAACGGTGAAGCTACTTGCTAATCATTTTTCCAGTATCTATGTAAATAACACTTTTAACTCTATAAGAATACTAATACAGTAATACATCACCCTCTTTTTTTTACTAATGGTAATCATATTGACTTGAGCTTTTGATTAAAATCAGAGTGATTATCATTCTCTGATGTTGATTAATTTAAATACTTGTAATTATTGATCATCAATGATAGTTTAAGAAAATGGTCATAACAACAGAAACGAATATAAGATTTTAATCAATAATCAGCATACAAAAGTTTTTAGTTCTAGGAAACATCCTTGGCTTAGAAACAATTTTTGAGAACCTTAATATTAGATGTAACAAAACAAATCATATAATTATTAATCAATTCAATAAAAACGTACATAGGAAAAGGATTGATTTTAAGCTAATAATTCATGATAATACTTAATAACTATATCATAACTGGACAATTTAATAATCAAATACAGCTTTGTGTGGCATCATTTTTGAATTGGTAGGCTACATATTCTTATATTAAATTTTTAATAAAGAATATTAACTACGGATTGTACTGTAGTATACTAGAGTATGTCAAAATGTAAGTTATTTGTTTAAATATATTTTAACCAATCCATAACATAGTGCAAAATACCAGGAAAATAAAATTAAAATTACACAGTTTGATTATTAAAAAAAACCTCTAAATATATTTCATTTAATTATACAATACTTCTATTAAACTGTTATAATATAATGTACAATAATAAAAATTATGTATATAATTTAAAACAAAGTGTTGTATTTACAATGTATATTTTTTTAAATAAACTGCGCAAAAGAGAAAAAGGGAAAAATTCGTAGCAGTGGTAGAAGTGAAAATGGTGGTTAATTAAAAGAATATAATGGTATCACCATTAACTCTTTATACGTATGTTTATATTGAATTTTATGTAATATGTAAATATGTATATACACATTTATGTTTGTATAAAATAGTACTTTTTTTTTTAGATAATAAAATAACAAATTATTTAGAAATATTCGTATTTAAATTATAAAAAAATTCCACACACTTACATCAGTATAAAGTAAATAATACTATTATAAACATACAATATTATATACAATTTTGTATACATGATATGGACAAAATAAAATAAACTTTCAATGGACTGATATTTGAAGTTGACTATTGGTATTTGGCTCAATGTTATTTTTACTATGATATTCATATATATATATATAAAGTAGCCAACTACAAATTGAATTGAGAATAACCCAATAGAAAGTTCATTTAGTTATCCAGTTTAAAAAAAAAAAACAAACAAAATTCAATAAAAAATGAATTTACAATTACGGAAGGATTTGATATATTTAAAAAAATGATATGTGTCTAATAAATATATTTGTGTATTAATTTTGAACTTCTGTTCATTAGATATTTAAGAATATAGAAAGTAAAGTTTCCAATAAATATAAATTCTCATTATTATTTATTTTTTATGGCACTGAGCTAACCTAGGTACATACTTCATTGAGGTAAGCACGACAGAGGTAGCTTGGAGGTTGTAATTGTAATAATGAATTCAGTGATAGAAGAGAATAAACTATATTAAAATGATAACTTGGTGTAGAATAAAAAGCAGTGTAGTAAAAATTGTAAAAAAAAACCAGTGTTTAAAATAATATCAATGATTTTTTGAAAAATGTTAAAAGTATACTTAGTAAGACTTACTAAGTTATTAATAAACTTGATATGAGATTCTTATTATATTTGTACAGACTACATGAATCAAAGAATCCACAATATCAAACATACAACAACAGATATCCAATATATCATGTAAATTATAATAATAATTTCTAATATACATAAAAACCATAAAATACTACCATAGATGGTGTTGATAATACCTTACAGGCAAATATTAGACAGATTTAGTTTATAACATACTTTCGGGTAATTTGTGACAACTGCATTCATTTTATCCCTAATAAATGTGTTTCACATAGAATAAGACAATTATAAACTCATTCAAAATTTGTGTTGAACATGTTAAGGTCTTCAAATGAAGCGGCTGCTGCACTTTGATCGAGCATCTGCATCATCATATCAGAAAGCTCTTGTGGATGACCAGTATGCGGGTGTGGTGGTACATTGTTTGCCACAGCTGTGGCTCCAGTTGCTCCAGCTTGCCAACCCCACATTCCTTTAAAAAAATAATTAAATGTTTTTATTATTCTATTTAAATTACAATTATTTTATAAATTATAATTGGATGTTAAGGACCTATTAATTAAAAAAAAATTGTCATTTTATACAAACGAGTAATTAAATAATAATTCAGAACAATTTAAAAATTTAAGCTTTATATTTTACCTGGAGATGCAGTTGCTGGTGATGGATTGTGATACGTTGTTTGTCTTGCACCACCACTCAATTGTGTGTATGTCGGACCTGATGGTGAACGATTTGGACTCATTTCTTGATTGTATTGGTAACCTTCAGTGACCGGCTAAATTAATAATAAATAGGTTGATACATTAAAATATTAAAAATAAATAATATAATATATAATTTTTCGTTTAATGTTTTTATATTCTTACTTGGCGCAATGTCCATGCTGTTTGTGCAGGTGTTGGACTTGACTTTGTAAGGCGATTAATTAATGGGGATTGAACTTGACTTTGAGTACCTTGATTAGGAGAATGATAGCTAATTGGTGATGCATTTGTTTCATATGTATTAAATACATTTTGAGCGCTATTCGGTCTTTGCGCTGTATTATTGGCTATTTAAAAAATAAAAATATAAAAGTAGTCTTAGAGGAATTAAAACTAAAACACTTACGTATCATATGTTGACTAGCTGTTGGAGCAGCAGTAATCATTGCATGAGCTTGATATGGTGGTGCCGCTACATGATCCCTTCTTTGAACTGTATAATCTAATCCAGGTGCCTGTTGTTGATAAACAGGTTCAGTAGACGGGTTACTGATATTTACTCCACTTTCAGATGGGGAGTGCATTGATGATCTAATATAAAATAAATATACACAATTGTAGAAATATTATATTATGATTTAATAAAGCAAGAACTTACTTAGCTGTTGAATTGTTGCATACAATATACTCAATATCATCAGTATATGGATTTAAAAATGCAAATGCATTTGTTCTTAGCCAAATCCAGTCATGATTTTTACCTCGAAACCGATACATCACAGACATCATTTGGCCTTTCATTTTAAGAACTAAAAAGTTATCAAACAATTAAAAACAATCATTTTTATCGTCAAGGTCATAAAATAGAAATGTACCTTGTTCAAAACTTTCTTTCATATGAGTTTGGTCTTCAGGATGAAAAAACTCATAACATGTTTTACTTAAAAGGTCTTGTGGCTTATAGCCAAGTATATGTGTAACACGTTGATCCACAAATGTAAATTTGCCATCCATAGAATGTCTAGAAATGAATTCTAAAAAAATGTTTGTGATAAATATTTAATAGATTTTAAAAATATTTTAAATTAATTTTAGTTCTTACCAGCATTACTATTAGAACCGGTTAAATCAGTAGTATTTGGAGTGGAAGTAACTTGCAACCGACCAATAGCAACTAAACAACAATGAGTACCATCTTCTTCAACAGCTCTTTCAATTTGCACACCTAAATACATAACATTTTATATAACAATTTAATCAAGGACATTCTAAATGGAGGGATTTTTGACTATTAATGGTAAGTGTCATCGAGGTGATTAGACGACAGATCGACATCATACCAGATAATGGATGATCAAACTGACCAGATGGAGGCCAGTTCTTTATGTAGCCAGTGCAGTGGATGACGGCAAATTCATTACCATCACGAGTAGGTCCTAACGTATTACGCTGTTTAAGACGTTGATGTAGATTATGTCCCGATATACTGGACATCATACCACCACTATTACCGATTTTCATTCGACAAATGAACCCACGTCGAGAACCCATACACAGTCTCATTGAAGCTAAAAGTACACACAATTTTAATGTGGTTATAGAAATAAAATATTGTATAGAATAACAACAAACAATATTTATATTTTACTTACATTGATGACCTTCTTTTTTCACTGTACCAGTTTTCAAATCTAATATACGTCCTGAATTTTGTGGTTCCTGTGTAGATAGTTGTTCTCGTACTTTTTCTACATCTTCAGGATGTAAATGGTCAAACATACTTGTCCCTAACCAGTCATTCTAAAAATATGACATTAATAATAATAATTGTTTAACCTGTTTTAAGGTATAAATAGTAAATTCATACTTGTGAGTAATTTAATACTGGTGCAACAGAGTCAGAAACGTATATAACTCTACCAGTATCACATGTAACGACAAATAAAAAACCATCAGCCGCTTCCAATATTAGATGTTTTAACTCTTGATCCGTTAGAAAACTAGGTTTGTAGGTGCCATCATTGTTTGTGTTACCTGTTCCTATAATTTATATAAAAAGTTTATATATTATTTTGGAAAAGCACCTTTAAGCACTTAAAATAATGGGACACATTTTTGTCTAGAGATTTAATAATACATAAATAATATCATCTCTACAAGCAAAATTACAATAGTGTAAAAAATCATATTAAAAACAAAAATGTACTTATTATATTATAGTTAAATAATATAATGTTATAGTTGTACTAAGACCATAATTGCCATTAATAATTGGATATTTTACATTTGAAAACCTTATGTAAATATATTGTTCATTTTATTTTGGAAAATTGATTAATTTATGGAACATTAAAATCTTTAGTTTAATAAATAATGAATGATAAGTTTTATGCTTTAAATCAGACATAAAATTGGCAATGCGCAATAGAAAAAAAACATTGTCATTCACATCTCGCCCGTAAAATAAAATAAAAGTACGTCAAAAACCGAAGGGTGAAACAGGAAATTGACAATGGACGTGACAATAAACAATAGAGCCATGCCGCCAGCGGGCAGACATAACGCTTAACCTGGTGAATATTAAATATTATTATACATTATTTCTAGCATAATAGTAGTAGTAATAATAATAATAATAATAATAATATATAACTGGCTTTGACTTGACCGGGTTCCAAACAAACGTATATGTCACCTATAATGCGACAATACTCATTCTCGTCATCCGCATACCGTCCATTTGAATACAATCGGTTTTGTACTCAGTATAAGAGGTAACCGTTATTATGACAAAAACGATGGTATAAAGAGAAAAGAAAAATATCTATATACCTACCTAAGGTATTGAGTGAAAAATAATCATTGACCACTAAAAAGCTATAAACACAGCCATAAAACTGTTTTATTGTAACTACTTATAAGACGGTTATTTTCCCTCTCTAATCTCTTTTACTTCTATACATTATTGGCGAAGGAAATAAAATATAAATTAAAATCATCTAACATGGGTAATGTTTACATAAGAATTTGTTGTATTTAAATAAAAAATAATAATAGCAGTTAGGTACACAAGAAAGGATTAATCATTCAGCAAGTTTTGTTGAAATGGTACCTAAGTATTTTTTAAAGGAATAAAATATATAAGTATGTATCGGTAAAACATATAGGTACTAAATACTTCGTACGACATTTTTCGAAGTCGTTAACTATATAGGCACTTGTAATAACACCACCAGTAGGTAGTTTCCAAAGACCAAATAATGCATTAGGTAGGTACTTGGTTAAAAACTTAGTCTTAAGTTAGCAAATTCAACAATTTATTTTATTATTTGCATGCTATAGTACCGTGACGATTAACGCTGATGAAAAATAAAAACTGCAAACAGAGCATATACTCATAAACTATTATTATAGTTGTATAACTTATCGGACACCTTATACAGTAAAAATTTGTTTTCACTATACGGCAAAAATAATTTCCTAATACCCACACCATATATAATATTAAATAGTTAATGCAGCGTATGAATAATAAATAATCGGAGTAGAAAAATTAAAAAATCACGCACAGAGAACAGGAAAAAGAAGATGTTGTAATTGAATTCATGGCGGTCTTGTACGCAATTCGGGGTACCTATTAGATAAACTACGATAGAGCACACTTACATACACATTGTCCTGCGCGGAAGGAAATAAATGAAAAGAGAAAACGGAAACACGCATCCTGCGACAAAGCATTTTTGTTGTCCGAAACGAATTTGCGAGTTCTCACGCGCCCTTTCAGCGATGTTATTATCTAGAAGGATAGTACCTATAGTAAATATAGACGACGTGTGTATGCAAGTGTTATTTGATACTTCCTATTGAGGTGTTGAGGATTAAAGTACTCTGGGAATTAAATAAATGAAAATAAAAAGTATATCAGTAATATCTACCTATTATACATAATATAAATTTAAAAAATGCGTTAATACAGGATTTAGCAACGAATTGTTACATAAAAAAAGGTCTAATTAATTTAAAAAATTAATATTTGAGCTTATTAAAATCCTATAGGGACACTGAATTAGTTACATTTTAGAGAATAAAGGCTTAAAAGAAGAAGCTACTCAGTGATGGACTTCGTGACATGGAAAAGGGAAGATTAGTTAATCAGTAGTTCGTTTTAGACACTTTTTGGGTTAAAAGGAATAGAGAGGATTGACAGTTCTGATATCAGGGATTGCGATGATTGTGGAGATCGGAGTGTAGGCATTTGTAGAATGCCTTGAAAACGTTTTTTATAGTTAAGATTCACTAGGTACGTAAAATTTAAAAATTTACATTCATATCAAAACTCGTATACAACACTTTCATTTGTGTATTTAATCGAACTAAGATATATTATCTAAAAAGCATAACTGGTATTTTTATAACTACCTAGTAGGTTTTTGCAAAGGTCTGAAAACATGTATTTTATTTACAACATTTAAATTTTAAATACGTACCCCTAAGACTTTTCATATGGTTAACAGCCATTCGGAGTATGGTGAGTTTATCTGGTTTTCGAGCTAGCGATTGACATGCCGGCACCATGTCCGAGAGTTCCGTGATGTACGCTGTCATCTTGTTCCGCCGTCGCCTCTCAATTTCGCAATGATTCTCCCTACAGTGATTTCACATGGAAAAGGAAAAGAAAAATCGCAAGATATACATAAATCGTCATAAAACCCCATTCTTAATACTATCAAATATGAAAAAAATATTTGTAGTTAAATTACTAATTACTATTACAATAAATGAAAATGTATAATAATTAAAAAATAATACATAACATAATATATGTAATATGTATTATAGATAAGTCTTAGTTCTATTAAGAATAAAAAACATAATATATAACATTTAACAATAGAAATATATATTATTCCATGTTAAAATAACTAAGCTAAAAGCGTAGGTAATGAATATATACTTTGAGTAATTAATATAATAGTTTAAAGAGTGAATTAGTGATTATCATGATTTATGTTTTTTTTTTTTTGCAAATTGTATTTTATATACTTATCTATTATTACTAATTATCTAAAACAGATTAAATAATAGTAAATTGTATACAATACTGCAATTTATTATACATTTAATGTATATGATATTACGATATCTTACATACCTAATAAGACCCGAACTGTTTTTATATCATCTTAACAATCTTGCATAGATATGATATTATAATATTAGAAAGCGATAAGTTTGGTATTTTTAAAGATAATCATAAAATATTAAATAATACTATAAAATACTACCATTTATTAGGTACCTAAATCGTAAATTAATAAATTATTAAATACAATTTTGTTTACAAATATATTGTTTTGTTGAATTAGGTAATTAAAGATGAAGAATGAAATGTATGAACATTGTGTTTATGTATATAATAATATATATTTGTAGAATTGAAAAGTATTAAAACAAAAGTAATGAAATACAGTAAGGATCAAGCTTTAATCTTTAAATAAACCATTTATCTTTTATTAATTCTATTAATATATTATATACCCGGTTTTTTATAGTTAGTGAAAAGTTTTACCCAATACTTAAACTTATAATATTTTCTCAAAATATGTTGAAACTACTGCATAGTTTAAATTATATCTAACTTTCTCAGTATCCAATTCAGAAAAATTATCTGGTGTATGACGTTGTTAAGTTACTAGCACGGCTTTAGATGTAAACCGTGGTTACTAGTAACCTTCCAACGTAACTATACCAAAATATAACAATAAAAATAGGTATATTCAAGAAAAAGAAATAAAAACATTAAATCATGCAATATACGTGATGGATACCTAAAACATTCATAGTTGTAGTGACTTAAGGTAGACAGGGGCAGTGGTTCACTTATCGCGTGTAATATATTACACATTCATATATACATATATAGATAGATATAAACTTATCTAAAAAGACTTTTAAATAATTTAAGTTTATTGGCTAATCACTAATTAAATTGATAAAAAATGTAACGTTTAAAGCCCAGTTTAAAATTTTCAAACATTAAATAATTAACTTAATTTTGAATATATAAAGTATTATTTTTAAAAGATTAAAATTAAAAAAAATGTACATGAAAACCTAACTTATTAGATTATACATTGCTTTTTTTTATCTTTAATTCAATGTAATTAAAACATTTAATACATGATAATATTATTAATGCTAAGTAGAAATCACTAAGAATTTTATAGCAGAATAATTTGTTAACTTAAAATTGTAACAATATTTTTTAAGATGCTCACCCGCATAAGTTGTCACCGTTTTAAAAACATACATTATAACAAATTTGCGTTTAGCAAAACCAAATGTACGCTGTTATTTTTAAAATTATAGTATATTTACCTAATGCCAAAATTAATCATAAGAAGCTTATTTAAATTTGTTTTTAAAATTTTTACGATACTTTAATTTTCAAACAAGCTTTGATTATTTTTAAATTTTACCATAATCATTTGATCATAATTCACTTAAAAATTGAAATATCGTAGAAAACTAAAGCACAAATTCAGTTAATGTATTAAATGCGAGATTAAATATTTTGATAATAAATCGAATATATAATAATATATTAAGGCTCATAACACAAAATTGGTTCTGTTGGACTCAAACATGGTATACTTCAGTAATTGTCCAAGATAGAGTCAACATTCGCGGATATAGAATATAGAATCAATTAAACGCATTGATGAAAATAACATAATATAAAATTCTTCATTCTTATCAATATATTTAATTAACAATTACCTACCTATTATTAATTAATTTAAATATATTAGAATACCAATAATTAAATATTCATTATTTATACTATATATAATATATATATATATAGCAATTATAAAAATCTCGTTGAACTTCAAAAAGCATATATCATATGCAAACCATCCAACAGTGTTTCTGATGTATAATCTACGTTTTTTTATCATATTTTAAGTTATATAATAGTAGTATTTGATATCGTTGAATCTGTCAAGTAGTTAATCACCGATTTTCAGCATAAAATCAGTTATCAATCATAATATATTATATAATAATATATATATATATATATATAATTTTATTATTATATATCATATTATTTGTTCACAACATATTGGTATATATAATACGTTTAACTGTTTTAATTATATATTGGTAAATTTTGTATACAAATTATAGCTAGTAATTGTTAATATTTAAAACACTATTACATACATGCATAACAATTATTATATGGCATTATAATTAATAGTTAAATTAAGTAGGCTTTTATTATATTCAATATTGTTTTATTTTATACTTTTGTGAACTATAATTAAATGTTTCGCAACAATTATTGAAAATATCTATAAATTATATAAAATTTAAAACGTTAAACAGCTAAGTTGTTTTGTTCTTATATAAATGTGTTTTATTTTTAATTATTTATTGTTTTTTTAAGATATGTTTATCATTGGTGACGCATTTAAACATTTTGCTATTTTATCCTTGAGATACACTAATCATGCAGGTATGCAAACATTGTAATACTTCTATATACAAATAATTATTTCTTTCAAAAGAAATATTATAAAGAACAATTACGATATATTTTTAAAATATAAATAACTGTGCTATGTTAATATATTTAAATAACTACCTAATTGCTATGATAAACCAATTTCAACGGCCATTCAACATGAACAATTTTGCTTAGTAATTAAAATTAAATAATAAGCAATTTCAATAGTTCTCGAAGGAATAAAAGTAATAGTAAAATACTAAAATATGATAATAATTAACGAATTCACTCATTTTCAATTAATATGATATTGTAATTTAAAACATAATATTATAAGAAATGTATACGTGCAAAATCTACAGAAAGAACATTTTAATCTTAGGTGAAAACAAGATAATATAACATAAAGTTAAAGTATGTAAACATGCATTTATTAACTTATAAAAATTATTATTTGAAGAGCTTTATATTTTAACATAAAATGCTAAAACTCAGTCAGATGCAAATTCTACTAGCAATTTAGCATATTGAGATATTATCATTTGTTTTTCATTACTTTTAATTAGCTATCTACCAAAAAAAAAAAAAAAAATCAACTCAACAATTCCAAATAAAATATATATTAAACAATATTGAATTATCAAGTTTAAAATCATGCACTTATGAACACAAAAACATATTAGTAATGAGCTTAATATCATATAGGTACTAATGACTATTAAATAAGAATACTAAGGTATACTTTATTTTATTGTGAAAATATATAATTTTTTTTTTTTAACCAATAATGTAAATTAACTTATTTTTAGATAAAGGTTTTAAATAGGTATAATAATTATAATAATAAATATTTAATTAGGTATTGCGTTTCATACTTTAAACGTTTTTGTACAGATTTACAACACTTAATAATCGTATAAATAATGATATAATAGAATAATCTACAGCTCTATTAAATCGGTTGATTATAAATTTATAATTTTATTGGATAAATACATGTATATGCATTTAAAAATTTAACATAATATAATGCTTGATTTTTTTCAATAGGTATAAAATAAGATTA
Organism: Aphis craccivora; assembly: GCA_009835225.1. NCBI lineage: Eukaryota > Metazoa > Arthropoda > Insecta > Hemiptera > Aphididae > Aphis > Aphis craccivora. Next base: position 56,424 of record VUJU01000792.1, on the reverse strand, counting down.
TTTATTTATTAAAAATATACCTATATTAGTTTATTTTTAATAATATTTTACGGTATAGTTTTACTTTTTAGCGTACTGCAGTATGAACTTTGGTAATCGTTAATATGTTAATTACACAATAGTTTATGTGACGTGAATGATTATATTATATACATTGTCTCTTATCATACTTTAAATCTGAATTTTATAATTAGGTTAAGTTAATTTCTCAGAAATCATATCCAATTATACCACGTGTTAATCTACATACTACCTACACATAATAATATAGTCAAAATATTTTAATAACATAACACCCATCGCTGTAATATAATATGCACAATACAATATATTATTATTATATTTATCTATTATATTTTTAACCGATATTTACATTTACATTTAAATATAATATGTAGTTCATCGTTCGGTTTTCAGATTCTCGGATAGTAAATATATATATTTTTTAAATTGTTTCTTTCTCAGATATAAGGGAAACAATGACATACACGATCGCTGTCTGTGTATATTACCTATATCTACCCTGCGTGCGCGTTTATTACAGTTTTCGCGTATACCCCGCGAGATAGTCCGTGTGAGCGCGCTCGAACGCGCGAGTGTGTGTGTGTGTATCACGGTGAAAGGTTATTTATATAATAATATCATATCGTTGCGGCAGCGGCCACCAGCCTAGGTCGTGGTGGACGCGGGGGTGGGGTGGCTGTTGCGCGATGATCTCGCCCAGGAAAATCGTGACAAGCATCCGGTAGGCGGCGTGCGGCGGGCGGGATGCGCGCCTTCTTCTCACGGCTATATGCACAAGCAGCTTATATTCACTATGTATGTGTGTGTGTATAGGCATGTGCCTTGTTGTATAGTTCGCCACGGGGGTCACTCAACTCTCCTCTCTAAACTGTACTCTTGATTTGGCGCTCCGGTTTTTCTCGTTCCAATGTGTGATGGTTGTGTTTCGGTTCAAAATATTGAAAATGTATACTGTATTAGATACAGTGTTTATAAAATATACATATTATGCACTGCAGAAGACAAACGCGTGTGTTTTATATTATTATTACGCGTGCATTATTATCTTTGTGTCAAAGACGGTGATAGGAGGGGAAATAGAAAATTGTTAATGATTGCGAAATTATTATACGAAAGTTGAATAATAATTTCGGGCAAGAGATAATATATACTTTCACAAACCAAGCACCCCCCCCCCTATCCTTACCCCCTAAAGCAACGGCGTTTATATATAGGTACACATACATAGTGTAAATATATACATACACACACACTCAGTTGAAGTTCAACGAATAAACTTAGGGCGGTTTTTAATGAATACTATATGCGGATGTGGATAGTGAGGAAGAAAAGTTTTGGGAGCGCGCGCACGCTCGGGTACAATCACGTCTTTATTAGCAGTCTCCATGCTCGAATAATATAACGAATTAACCTTCTCGGTGAAGTTTTGCACAAAAGTGTCTTAAAAGACTATAGCATATACAAGTGTATACATCTAGATAATATTCAAGATTTTAGAGCCAAGAATATTGTTTGACATACATAATATATTATTGATTATTGCGTATGAAACTTAAATTAAGTATTAGGATTTGTAAACAAATACGATTAAACATCATTATCAAAATAACAGTTAATTCATTTCTGAATAACCATGATTTTTGTTCATGTAAACACTTAAGATCAGTATTGAATTTGGGGAGGAATAACTGGAGGAATAACTGTATATGACATAATCGCGTACTAATTTTACTTAACTATTAAACTGAATTATTAGGCTATCATAGAAAATAATTAATGAATCAATTCATAATATTGAACATTTTATCTTTAACTGCCAGATTTATTTTTAAAAAAATTTTAAGACAGCATTTCATCGGTTAGAAATTATAAACGGATTGCATATTGTATTTTGGATTAATCGGACATTTCTTAATGAATTATAGTTCATAATAGTTTTCTTGTAAATTACAATAAAAATCCTAGACGTCTCAAGACAATCTTTTAACCAGTGCCAGCAGTATGTACAACCATGCCACAGCACAGGGCGGCAAATTTTTTTTAAATTTTAGGGGCGGCATTGTTTACAAATTAAAATATATAAATTATATAAGGGCGGCATATTCGCATATTATAGGTAATTGGCACAGGGCAGAAAAAAACCTAGCGCTGGTAGTGCTCTTAACAGATACAATATTGTTCGAGTAGAAACTAAAAATGGATTTGTAATCAATTGATTGATTTTATTACTATGTATGTACTATTATCATTATTCATTTTTAATATTTTTTTTAATTTCCGGGAATGCAGAGTAAATTATAATGGGTACGTTTAAATAACTAATCAAGTATAATAAACAATAAGAATTTATTATTTTAGAGATTTTATTTTAAATAAAAGAATAAAAAATCTCTATTAAACCATCATTTTAATAATAGAGAATTTATAACACACTGTAATTGGTCGTATAGCTAGTAGCCTATACCAAAAATAATCTAGTATGTCTACGTGTGAAGAATGTCTGATACTTCTAATTATAAGGCAGTCTGACATAAATTAATGATATTTAATTTTTCAATTAGGTTATAGAAGTTTAGTTGTTGTTTTAAAATTATGGCTAGTACTATATTGAAACATATAACTATATAAGTGTATATAGGTAATTATAAGGTTATTTTAGCACTAACTTTATATTTGGTGTGATTTAAGACATCAAACTTGCAGGAGTACTATCTTCTTCTATGGATATCATAGAAAATTTACATTCAGCAGTTTCAATTTTGTATTGTAAGCCCCTTAGTTATTATTCGAAATATTTAATATTAGATTAACCTATTATAATAAACTTTTTAACTTATTATTATTTATACTTTATTTTTTTTTTTTTTTACAATATTTTAATGTTTAATAGAGTTATGAGTATTTTTAAATATTAATATTTCACATGTAAAATAGGTATTGATTTCTATGAATAGTAAATTGTAGTAACCTATAATTACAATAATAGAAACCATTATATAAAAAATATTAAGTATTATAAAGTATTGAATATATACGTTGATGATAAACAAATTATATACCTACATTATAATGGGTACCTATATCAAGCTTATAAATATATGTATAAATATATAATACATACTCTAATAATATATTAAACAATTATAAATGCAATAAAAATACGGATGCAATAACAAATTTAGATATAAAAAAAATAAATAATGATTTAAATTTGGATTTTTTTATTACGCTGTTTTTTATCAATTACATTATGTTATTTATTTTTTCAAATAATAGAAATTATATAATATACTTATACTAATTATTAATTAAAAAAACGGAATTAAAAACAATTATATTTTTAAAATTATTAATTTAGTTAATTATATACGTGATAATTCGCAAACAATTTTTAATTTATATAAATAATACGTTTTTTTTTTTATATATACATTAAGTCTAGGAAATAATAATATGAATAATATTTAAATCTCAATATGTATGTATTATTGAATTACAGTATAAAAAAACAAAATTGATTTTGTCAGTGACTGATTAAACAGCATTTTTAATGCTTTAAAAAGTGATTGTAATTTAAAAAAAAAACAAAAACAAAAAAATTTAAATATGAAAACATATTATTGTCAAATGTATTGACATTTAAAACTCAATTGAATCAAAAGTAAATATCAGAGTTTAATGAATTATTCTGAATGAAAAGTTTGATAAATAGAATTTGTAAGACAGACACATCATACTGCAGGAATATAACACATATTATCAAGTACAAAATATTAATTTGTTTATGTCTCTAAAAAGTAATTGAATTTAATAATTTATTATTTTACTATAAAATTATTTAAACTTAATACAGACACAGGTGGTAGGTACCTATGCATATTAACAATAAGACAATTTTTAAAAAAAAACTTACTGATATATATGTATATATATATATATATAGTTGTAACCTATGTTTTTTCTATTAAATGTGATTTATGACTTATAGCTTATAAGTATCAAAAATATTATATCTATAGACTATAATAAAACTTTCGCGAAATAAAAAATACTGAGAAAGTCACAGCAGCCTACACTAAGATACAAAAGAACTATCAAAATAAAATAAAATAATTAGTTACTGAAAAAAAATATATACCTATAGGTAAATTACGAAAAACGTAATAATATACAATAGGCCCACTTTTAGTTCTATAAATAAATTAGTGATATGTTATGTTATTAATTTATAATTATAAAACGTAATATATCTAACTGTGCATAATAGAAATACTATACTTTATATAGAAGAAAATACGTTAAAAATAATACAACAGTTAATGCTAAACATTATATTATTAATTGTTATAACTCTTTTTAGCCTTGAATTTCTTAAAAACAAATTGATGATTTTAGACAATGCGTATTAAAATTTTCGTAAAATAAGTGTATTGTTTGCTCTGTTTAATTGGATAATTTAAATTGCTAATCATGAGACAATAGACTCAACATTTACTTAACAATACAGACATTGTACGGATGTCATAATATTTTCATTTTTTATAGTCACAATCATAAATATTATTGATATTTGATTAACTTTGAAAAACGTGAAATAATTTAAAATACACTTATTTTTTACACTTACAATAATAATATTTATATTCATACATATTAAGTATACCTACCTATAGTAAATAAACAATTACAGAAATGAAAACCTTATTTTCAAGAATATTGTATCCATTTTATATTGACATAAAAATATATTTATACATTTTTTTTAACAAATCCTTACGGTATAGGCTAGGTTTACATATTGTTACAGAGTTAATAATTTAAGTGTTAACCCTCATTATTTCGATAAGTTCTAACTTTTTAGAAAAAATTAATTTTTATAAAAACACGAAAGGTTATCATTCAATGATAACAAACATATTTAATTTCATATTCCAAAATATAATTTATAATTGGTAGTTATAATTTATTATAAGTATTTATTTTTTGACAAGCGAGAAGTAGAGTTTTGATATACGAGAAATAGTAATAGAAATAGTTACTAAAATGAATCACCCGATATGAATATTGTGATTACAATATGTAGCCATGTAGGTATTAGAATTATTTAAAATAATTATGTAAAATTTTAATTTTAAATTTCATTTATTTTATTTAATCATTGTACTAGAAAAATACTGATATAACTTTTGATAATATTTTACCATTTGGATGTTAATAATCTATATATTAAATATAAATTAGTAATAGTTAATCGTATAAATAATCAATACATATAAAAATACACTTGGTACTTGGTAGTATATTTTATAAATCATATTAAGTGTAATTAATAATACAAAATTTGAAACAGTATTAAACAGACGAGGAAAGTAGATAAGAAAGGTTCCAGGCTCTTTCTTTTTATAAAGTAGTAATTTTATTTTCTTCTTTTACTTTAATTTTTTATCGTTTTAATTTTTAAGCCCTTGTTTTATCCTTTTTATTATTCTTTTGTAATGAGAACAACAAAATTAAATTCTACCCCAACCATAAGGCTATAATACGCAATACACAACTAGATGGAAAAATCTTGAACTACATTAAGGGATGCGATAACAATCCTTTTTTTTTCTTTAAACAAGGTAAGAGATAACATGCCAAGCTTACTAAAGTTAATTACTTGTTAGACTAGTTTTAAATTAAAAACATAGAAACTGACACATTAGTATACATTTTTAATTTTGAGAAATTGGAAACGAAATATTGTGTCCTAAAAATACCTTAATATTTACCTAGCCTTATAATATTAATTAATTTTACATTGATTTATATTTGAAACAATTTCTTATATGTTTTAATATTAAGCAACTTTCATGAAAGTTATTATTAATTAAGTTATATTAGCTATAATAAAAATATAAGCATTTAAAATTTGTATTGACCAATTTTATTAAACACTCACCTGGCAAATCTTTCTTTGTCTTGGATATTATCATCTTCCATTCTAGAATATTTCTGACTAGAATCCTCTTCATCGGATCTAAAACAAAGCAATTAGTATTATTAAATAAATATTATATCTTATTAGTTAGTATATATTATATATATAGGTACTATATAAGTATGAACGCTAATATTTATAGTAGCCATGTCATATTTTGTAAACATATTTTTTAGATATTGATGAGGGGTCTACGTGCCTAAAATGTAGGTAAATATAATATATCAACAAGTAAATAAATATTTTTATTTTTATTTTTCTGTCAAAAAAACTGTTTTTGATAACATTAATTATATTGCTATATAAATATATCTTTTAAAGCTATAACCATTATATAGGAAGTGGAAACAATCAAGAACAATATATTATGTATTCATATTCCCAACGGTTTTTTGGATTCAACACTTAAAACACATTAAAAATTATTTATTCTATAAAATTATTCATTAGAGAATTAAGTTATTAAAATTTAATCGACGATTTTGAGGATGATCAATTCTTTCACATTTCAAATAAACCTCTTAATGATTAATTAATTATGCATTTTAAAAATGTACAACATTCATGTGTAATGGTTATGAAACATTTAAAAATCGTAAGTCTCTATGGAATACAACTATAATGTTTTCATAGAAACTAACAATCATGACGTCAAAATTATAAATTAAAATAAAATAAATGGAAAACCAATTTTAAATAAATAATCCATACAGTAGGTATACCATTATATATATTATATTTTAAAACTAGATGAACATAAATATTTTCTGTATTATAATTTATAATATACAGTATTACCAAGCGGCAAAGCTTAGTATTATTATAATACTAGCATATAGTTTCATTGGGTAATTTTTTGCTAGAATTCTTTTTCACTCAACAATGGAAACATTGTGTTATACGTTATACTAAATTCAAAGAATTTTCACTATTCTGAGAATGTGAAACAAGATTAATCATGTCATACAAAGAAAATAATAAATTGTATAACATTACAAACAAATTATGAAGGATAATTTTATGTTATTTTATTGAAAAACTATTATTATCCCCATAGCATAGTGCATAGTACATTGTTATGCTAATTACAAGAAAGAATCTCTAAGTTCCGAGATACCTTTAAACCATTTTTATTTAACAATCGTTTCCTTTCGGTACAATACTTCTTATTGTTGTACTATCGGAATGTTAGGAGCGATTTCATTTTTAGGTCAATACGATAAAAAAAACGTCCGGGGCCCGATTGTCTGAGAGGGTAAGGGACACCTGTAGTATAGAACACCTGGCTATCAGACCTCATGCCGAGGAAATGGTGACTTTGATATATGGACGAAGGTCAAGTCAAATCCTACTATTTTTACAAAGGATTTTTACAAGAAACAGATTTTTCTGAAATTAATAATTTTGCAGTATATCTGTAACCATATTATTTGATTTCTGAAGATGATATAGAACTCAGTGACACTAACACATGTGTGAAGTGAGAAAAACTATTGGCTAATGCGCGGTGCGGAGGATACGGCGGAACTAATGTGCTATAGTGTTCGTTGTCCTCTCCGGCCTCCGCGCGTCAACACCACTACTAAGCCCGCGCTCGAAGGCGTGTCAAATGCGGTACATCAATCTAAGTGTTGATAAATTATTGTGGTTCAATGTTCAATAAAATAGGTATCTATTATGGGTGTATTATAGTACATTTTTCTTTCTTTTTTTAACGACTTTTTTACTATAGCTATAAAAAAAGTTTAAAGTAGGTACTTATATTTCTATAACCGATTTCAAAAATACTGTTTCAACAGTATTGTAATTCAAGATTTCAATTTCTTAACCATTTTTATTTGAATTACCTACGTTAATTTAAAGTATTTTAAATCTGACCATATACAAAAATTATAATAATGTAATGTTTATAATGTACAACATTTTTTTAATCATTTTATTACCTCAATAATATGTTATTTGGGTTGAATTAAATTTATCAGTTAGCTGATGAAAAATTGATAAACGTGCTTCTCTTGAAAATCAAATAATTTATTTAAATCAATAGGTATAGTTTTAATACAAATTATATTAATGCACATTTACTTAGTTAACGTTATTCTGTCCATAATATGAACTTATTATTAAGAATAAATGTAAAGAAAAGTAAATTATGTAGTCACTATAGAATCTAAAATTTAGAAGGATTGAAAAAAAATACTTGACTACCGGTCAATATAATTGCAGCACGTTATAGTAGGTACGATAAATTTAAAAATAATAATTAAACAGTTTAAAAGTATCTAGTTTTTTTTTTTCACAACTTCAATAAATTTGAAAATATGTATGCATTTTTTCTTCTAACAATGATTACAACCTATAAAAAATATTCATAGTATAGCGTAGTTAGTTGTTTGTTGATGATATCGATCAATTAGAAAATAATATTAGTGGTACACGTGTGTCCGGTACGTGTTTGTTTGATAAAGGTCAATTAAGCTCCGATTTTGGTACCATTAATCTAGACGAGAACTGTATTGTTTTTGGATTATATACGTAGTTACTGGTTTACAACATTCCACACGTGAAAGGCATTATAATAGTCTGTACAGACAATTATATATATTTAATATTACCTTCGAAAAACTAATATTTGTACAGGTTAACAAGAAATTTAACACACAACGAATGATTAAAATGGATTTTCACGTTGTAAGTTATTTTTCCTTAAGTAAGCCAATCAAAAGTTTTATCTAAAAAAAGAACCTAACAATCAACTATATTTATAAAACATAAAATGTTATTATTTTAACCAAGTATAAAAAAAATGGTAACCATGAAAATGTACATTTAATAATATTCAAATAAACAATTAAAATACGTATATAGTGCACATAGAATGCGAGTTATTATTCATTTTAAAATAAATTGGAAACGTGATTCAATAAAATAAAATAGAATTATTATTCCTATAAGTATTATAAAGTCTAACATTAAAGGGACAATGGTTAGATATTATATACAGTATAAGACATAAGTCATAATCACTAATTACTTGATTAAAATGATATTGATTTTTAATGTTATTAAACAATGGTTTATCTTTTGATTTATGCTATACATCAACTAAACTTTAGATCCTAAAATATCTCAATAGTAAGCCTTTGCTGATCATATTTAAATGTGGATTTTTCAACAGAAATCATTAAGAAACTACATATTTAAAAGTTAATGTAATCGTTGATGTAAAAAAAATATATATTCAGGGTGATACGGCGTGTACGTTTGGAACATACATTATGCATTATACATTATATATATAAATATATATAAATAAATATATATATATAACATACCTATATTATATATTATGTATAATTAATTTGGTCTTCCAAACGTGTTAATAATAATGGCGGGAATCGCTTAAGAACCACCACAATTTCAATCATTTTCGTCTCACGAAATTTGGATGATCTTGTATATATTTATTTATATATTTATTATAAATTTATTTATAATAAATTAATAAAGCTATAGATTACATAATACAACATTTAAAAATAAATAAAAAATATATTTTTTTGTTATAGGTACAGCAATGGTAGTAGGTACTACTCTATTATATTAATTATTTTCCAAATCTCTACAACAACTGTAACCAAAATATAAATATTTAGAACTTTAAAAAACATACATAACTATAATATTGTTGTAGCGCACTAACTATGAACTACAGTTACAGTTGCAGTATATTTTACTATAGCAAAAATTTTTAAAAGCAAAAATTTACAAAATAAAAGTATACTCAATAAGGATTCAATTTCTTAAAAAATAAAATTATATTTATTCATGCTACATTTAAAAAGAACAAGTGTAATTATGATAACTGTTTAGGTAGATATGCATAAATAAATAAATAAAAAGTAAATATATAGTGTGTAATCGAAAAAAAAATAGAAAAATAAGTTATATAATGATAGGTAATTAATATTTATTGAATATTAATAATTTCTATTGTCACTACTGACAAAAACATATACATCTATCATATACTCAGTTTAATGATACTATTTATATTTAATTGTTGAATACCTAGTTAAAAAATTGATTGAAATTGATTTTGAAACTGTGAATCTTGAAATAATGTATAATACATTAGACGGTTTCATGCTAAATTTTTTTTGGTGATTTTAAGTAGGTTATTTTAATTCTGTTTTAAAAATTCACCCAACTTTTAAATATTTTATTAGTATTTTTTATAAAGACCATAACATTCAAATTAACCAGAAAACTGAATACAATATTCTGGTTAATTTAAATACCTTTTTATTTTACAAAATCCGTGTAATTGCGGCGATATGTATTTTTTTTTTTTGTTTTTTTGTTTATTCGATTTTGTTATTAATTGCAGTTCAACAATAATAAATTATTAAATGGAATAATTTCACAGTCAATACTAGCTATTAAGTATTAATATTAAATATTTACATTATTAATAGGCATAAACACATTTTAAAACACTTATACATTATGAACCGTTTCATACATTAATTCAGTTGTTTAGTCTTTCAATAGTATTTTATGAGCAAAAATAAAATTATAATAGGTATCCTAAGAAAATTATACAATCTAAAAGTAAAAACTTGCTTTTATACTTTATATAATATATATATATATATATATATATACATATAAATAGGTATATTCGAAGGTATGGGTACAACAGTTATATATAGTTTTCAAATAAAGAATTTTCTGCACAACTTAACACCTGTTTCACCTAAACAACAGTTATGGGAATCCAAACTTTTTTTTTCAGTGTTTAAACGACCGAATACATACAACACTAGAAACCCGAAAAAACAATCCAGATACAAAGGTCCGTTTTATTAAAAAAAAACATTAATCGGGCAACATGCAAATACAGTTATTATTTTAAAATATAAAACATATCAGGCATCACGATATAAAATATAAGGCAGATACACTATACAATTTTAAACACTGTTAAGTTACAATTCAATAATAGAGGACTTATTTTAAATTAAATAAATTACGTTAAAATGCATTTTTATATCAAACATTGTAGCTATAAAACACAATCTGTGGTTTTATCGAGGGTTTTATAAAACAAAAATATGTCGTCATCGAGTTGATTGTTATAAATAAATAGATTAGTTAATATTTAAATTATTTTCATTCCAGAGTTAAATACGTCCTTATGTATTGTTCCACACAGAAAATAAATAATAATATTAATAATTCTTTATTATGACTTCAGTTATACCTACGAAATATTCAAAATAAAAATGTTTACAATCTATAAAAATAACGCGGACTAATTATAATTTGTATGGATCAATATTGCAATAAGTTATAACATCTAATATATTATTGTTTAAGTTACGAAAATAAAACGTTAATATATTTATAAATTATCCTTCAATAATAAGATCTTTTGAATGTAATTTTATAAAGATTACAATAATAATACATAACTATTACCTAATTATTATTTAAGTATTTTAACACATTTTGATTGTTTATTAAAATGAATATGCTTATAGTTTGTTATTTTATTTAATTCATAAAATTATTGTAAAAAACTTAAATCGCCTGTTTAAAAAAATCAATGGGGTAAATACAATTACTAGACCACTAACTGATAACATTCTAATTCATTAACCTTATACAATACACACGCGCGCACACCCGCGCGTATATTTAACTACCGTAAATACACAAGTAAGGACAAAACGCATGCAATAAATTAGTAAGTCAAAACTGCTCATTAGTTAAACAAAATCAACTGATTAAAATATTTATTTTTTTTTTACAAGCTACTAACATCAAACAGTGTCACAGTGTGTTAAAATATTTATATCGGTTACAATGTTTGTATTTTAAACTAAGATATTAAAAAATGTTCTTATTATGGTAATTGAATACTGAAAAATATACTGCTATTTTAAACAAGTATAATACAATGATATTTTTACAACCGTAAGTACAAATAATACTACCTCCTAACCTACCTAATGTATCTATAATAGATAATCTATTTATAAGATTTCGATTTATTTCTTAAATCTAAATCAATATTTATAAGATATCAACACGATACCACTAAAATTAAAAAATATTAAATGTTATGGTATACATTAATATTGTAGCATTATGATACAAGTTTACTAGTAACTAAAACACTACTATCTATTATATACATATACGTATCAATATAAGAAATATCCAATTAGTTTGTTTGAAAACGCAAGTTATGTCATTCATTAGTTTAACAAATAGTAAGAAATCAAATAGATAATATTGATATAATTTTACAACAGTAAGGCACATCAAGAGTCTAATAGGCATAATATTATACGTTATAAATTATGTATTTACGTACTTAAAACCATATAATATCTAGTTAGTATATTAATATAATATTATATAATATGATACCTAAGGTAGTATGTTTTCTAATTATTGTCACCGTTTTTACCACAAGAATAACGGTCTATTGTCATAACTCATAGCTCATAAGGACACAGGTATCTCGTTGATTTCTACATAAAAACAGGCAGTTGTTTCATCATACTGATATACACCTCAGGTGTGCCGACCACATCGACCAATTGTAGAACATATTAAAATATAATATTATAACATATATTTATATTATATAATACAGCGATAAGCCTTGTGCGACCCAACGTGGCGTTGTTGTTTACATAAAAAACAATTATATTAAACAAACTGGCCATAAGTATATATTTTTATTATTATACTAGGTATATTATACCAGAGAGTAAGGTTTTTAATGAATAATTACACGCGCTACTGTAAACGAAAGATTTAAAGTGAATAGGGGGCTTTCTCGAATGGGTAAAGATTACGGAGTGATACAAGTAAAATCATATCGTATAATAATATATTTAAATCGTCCTGTTCTAAACTGACGGTATTAAAAAGTTATTATTATTATATTACTATATTATATTATATATATTTCTTAATTTGTCAAACTTGTAACAATATATCGAATCATTTAATAATATAGTTATTATAAATATCAAAATTAACCTCCTCCGTTTCTGTATCGCCTCATCAGACATTTGAAGCGGTGGTGGTGGTAGTGGGGGTTCACATACGGCCGGCATAGGCATGACCATGGCCATAGGTATGGGACCGGGCTGTAGATAGCCTCCCGAGTCTCCCGCAGAAGACTCGACAGCCCCGTAATGGGGAGGACCAGCGTATCCGTACATCCGGCTGTTACTACAGCAGTAGTTGTAGCCGCCAACCGTTGCTCATAACAAGACCGCGGTCGCGACGTCTTTACGTCCGGAAGCCGTCGCCGAGACGACATATATGTCACGAGACAACATAAAAAATAAACCAACGGAATTATTGAGACGAAAGACACCGACCAAATATATATAAATTAATTAATTAAAAAAAAAAACGAAAACTAAAAAAATAAAATATTTTCCTATTTCACTAAATCCGAAGGATGAAACGATAACACACACACAAACACAATAAAATATTACTACAATATACACACGCACGCACGTGGACTAACACTGGAACACGAACTCGAGAAACGTAAACGACGCGAGTACGCTGAAGACTGAACCGGACGACCACGGTCGCCACCACCGGCCACCGCCATCACCATCGCCACAGGTACACACGCATTACACGGTCTGTGTTGTACGGCGTCGGCGGTCCTGGTGGGGATTATGGAGGGGACTGAAGAGAAGCATTCCCCACCACCACGTCACAAGAGTAGTCGTGGGGAAATGCTTAAAGAAAAAACAAGATTCCGACAAGCATTGCTAGGTAACGCCGATAGCGCGCGCGGTTAATGTGTTGTGTGTCGAGTTTATCGTATACGATGATGAATAGGAATAGACCGAGGAGGGAAGTAAAAAAATAAAATAAAAAAATGAACCGTTTATTAGGGCGAGCGATACTTTGCATTAAAGGTTTACTATACTGCACTAGGGGAGAACGGGTCGACGACTCCCAAAAGTACAAAATGACGTACTTTTGAACAACACTTGATTGATGAAAAAATCAAAAGTTAGACATCCACAAAATTTAACGAAATAATAGTAGGTTTACTATTTGTATTATCCTTATAACTCTCTCACTATGACACAGATGTACAGTTTTCCACAAAAATCGAGGGTGTAACCAGCAGAGAGAAAATACACTTTTCATTGATTATAAATTATAATATAATACATAATAAATAATAACCAATGTTTAAATTATATAAAATATAAAACTTCTAAATTAGGTACCTACCTAATTGAAAATATTTGGACATTTATATATTAATAATTTCTACGAAAGTTGTTCGTTATTCATCTTAAGGGTTGTAAAACAAAATAGATTTTTTTATTATTTTCTTAAATTATATTTTTATATTGTTTTGAAAAAATTATGATAATACTTTTTTTTTAAATTTATTACTAAGTGTTGTGCTATTTATATTCATACATAATAGGGATATTCTATATCAGAATGAATGATAATTATAAAATAATATTACCGAATTCACTACACTTATTGTAATTACTATTTATTTATTGAGAGTGTATACATTACATACTGGAAAAGTAGAAATAGTACATGAATTGGAATGAATAAAAATACACGAATACATAACTTAAGGACTAAAATTTGATACGATTCCCCTAATTCCGTACAAATGTACAATATGACACATTGACACTTAATAGATTAGATCCTTGTCAGGGCGTCATGTCTGGATCCCAAATGAAATATAGTTTCCTTTCAGAGACGTGTGTTATTTTATTTTATTTTTTAATCCCCATTTATATAATAAAAGACTGAGAACTAAACATATGTTGTGCAAATAATTTCTAACGGTTATTATTTTTTGGATTAGCGAATGACAGAACGTTAAAATCAAAAAAGTTTATAATATCGTTATCGTATTATACAATTATTACTATCGTAATTCGTATAATATTTAAGACTTGGAATGAAATAATGATTATTAAATTAAAACAAATAGGATTTGATATTTTTTTTATATGCATACATCTACCTAGTAACTATTATATTATATTTACATTAAAATGGAGTATATTATTAAGATTTAAAGAGTACAAACAACACAACTGATCGAATTTAACACATTAATTATTAACTTAATATTTTACATTAATAAATAATAATAATTGTATACTAAATGTACATTTTGGTCTTCCGAAAATTTTAAAATATGCCTTGATATAACAATTCAGCTATCCCTTAATAGAAAATCGAAAGTAATATATTTTTTCATACAAATTAAATATGATAAAACATTCTTAAGTTTTTCTTGCATGGCTATAAATATTTAATCTTAATACTATCATTGGTTTGCCTGGTTATAGTTAACAAATATACAGAACAATTACTATATTTAAATATTGTTATAAAAGAATATTTTAATAATTCCAGAACAATACCAACCCCTTTTTTTATTAATTTTTTTTGTATTTCATTATTAATATTTACCTGGTGACATGTTTTGTATTTTAATATCTTGTACATTTATTAAAAACATCAAAAGATTTTTTACTGGATAGTTATAAATAACCGAATAGATCTTATCATTGACCCTGTACATCACGTTCATCAGATATTCATCAACCGTAGAAAAACGATGTAGGTACCCACACTTTGAACAAACGATTATCCTTTGCTTTACATATTAAATAAATAACAAACAATATAAAATATACAAGTACTTACAAACAAACTAGATGTTTAAGTACAACAAAAAACGGAAAAATACAAACCATATTATACAAAAATTTTAAGATCTATTACATCTAAAATAAAAATCTCAAAAAGTAACATATATTTCTAATTCATAATAAACTACTTATGACAAATTATACGCTATTCATGCGACAAAATACTAAATTTATAAAAATATCCAAATTTTAAATATTAATTTCAGTAAAGACAAATTTTTGTGAATGAAGTAGCATGCAGCATACTTTTGAAACTCTATAATATAATCTGTACCCTATACTTAGTAAATCAAATCAGTACAGACAAACAGAACAAAGGAAAGAATAAATATTACTGAATAAGTTATACGGTCTCATTCTAAGTCTTGTATATTTTTTAAATTTCTATCTTAAAATCTATGATCATCATTCATCACTGATTGGAGTAGTAAATATGCTTTTATCTTTAATTTTAAGAGTGGTTTCGGGTAGAAAATGTGTATTAAATAGGTAGTTAACTTAGAATGGCCATGGGTAGAAAATTTCCAATAATTTGTATAATAAATAATATAAATTGAAAAAAAAAACAACAAAAAAGGGAAACGGGGCTTTAAAAAATCGATTAGTTTATTGTTTTATTTATTAAAAAATGAATAACAGGTAGAAACTTGACATTTTCAGCAGCTACCTATTACATTTATTAGCATTTTTTAAACGCCAGGTATATAATTTTCAAATTATTTTATATCGTTTTATGCTATTTGAAGAAATTTATAATTTTTTACTTTTTTTAGTTTAAATTATTGATAAGTTTAATATAAAGTTCCTTATGAGTTGTTTTTACCTAATTTTAAATATATTGAAAATAGATATTACGTATTTATATCTATATAATACAGACACAATATTTTTTTCATTGACATTTGAAACTAATCTTAACAAAATAGGATTCTTTTCTTATTACCTATACTAAAAATAAATAGGTAATAAATATATAAATAATAATAAAAGTACTATGTATATTTTTGATAAAATATATACATAACGTGAATAAATGAGTTTGGGAGGTAACTCGACAGTGCCACCCGAAGGATTAAATTAAAACATCTCTATATTAGGTTCATTTTAAACGACATGGTGTTTATGAGGAACAGCACGATTGTTGATTAATAAGCGAATTTTGATGAAACGTTAACTTCAAATGAAAATATGGTAAATATGATTTAGTTAACTTGGTAGATTAATACGTAAAGCCAAGACCTACCACATAGGTAGCTGGGCGATTTTTTTTCAATTAGGAGAATAGGTACGTCGAAAATGACACGAATTAACAAAATACTTTTAAAGAATATCGGTATGGATAGTTTCAGCTAACAAAAACAAAAAGACCGACAAGTAACAACAATCGAAAACCATTATCGTTATTAAAGAATATTACGTATTTACTATATAGGTACCTATATAATTTTTTGTTAATATATTTAATTTTTACATTTGATGCGTAAACATAAATTATGTTCCTGCATTTAAATTTGTGTATTTGACTCAATGCTCGGATGTATGCAAAGGAAAAAGTAAACCGTAAAAAATATTTCACTTTAATCATGGATTCAGGTTCACACATATATTTTTGATAATATATTCTTCGGTCTTTACAAATAGAAACAATATTTTTTTTTTTGTGAATTTATTTTTTCATTATTTTTCTATAACAACGTAAAATAATAAATTTAACGTTTGTCTCCCAATTAGTATTTATTCTATTTTTAGGAAGTATTAAATGTTTTTTTGATTATACACATCTCTTAAAAACTAGCTAATTTCCGGCCCCTAATAATAATAAGATTAAAAATAAAAAACTGTCCTAATGATTAAATATCAGTAATAGTCCGGTAATAGGTTAGGGCAGCGGTTTCCAAACTATGGACCCCGGTGCCCTAGGGGCACCACGAGCATTTTATGGGGGCACCGCGGTCTAATAAAATTGGTTATCAATGAGTAATTTTTTTGTTCTATCTTTTATGTTATATACAGCAGGGCACCGTGGCTAACTCGGGGCCCCTAAAAAGGCATCGCAGAAAAAAAGTTTGGGAACCGCTGGGTTAGGGTATGAAATATAGTTTACTTTATTGCCATCCATCGAACGAAAATAAAATACAAATTACTATAAAAATTATAGTAATTAAATTATAATTAAATTACTATAAATTATTATAAAAATACCAAAAATACAATAAAAAAAAAACAAAAATAAAACTAATTTTGTACGTCTTTTAATAAATCCTTCTATAAAGACACAGTAATACATTACTTTACAAGGATTCAAGATAAACCTGAATGAAATTTTTAATTCGTATTAAGTTTGGTCAGAAAAGATCGTTTTGAGAAAAATTTGTGGATCAGCTGATCCTCCTAGGGTTCCACCAATGTATGAATAATAAATACGACTAAACTATTTTGAACATTTATACTTAAAAACATAAGTTCATAAATAAAATAAGTAACTTAAGCGATTGATTAATTTATTAGAAATAAACACACAATTTTAAAACTATTGACTTTTATTGTTATTAGTTATGTTTACTAATACTTTTAAAAATTTTAATGAGCCTAGGTACTCATAAATTAAAATGAAATTTAATATTTTTACATCTGATTAATACAAATTGTACTATAAAATAGTTGATAAATAAAAGTTAAATATATTCAATCACACTAATCAAATACATAATTATTTTAATAGCAAATTAAAATATATTTACAATAACATTACATTTATATAATAAAACTTAATCCATATTCCTTATTTAGGATGTAACTAAAATGGATATCAATTGGATATAGTTCATAAAATGAATAATACATCATAGATGTATGTTTGTCTACAGTTTGTTTTTAAAACAATAATCTGCTGAAACACTATTGTTTAACAAATAAACACATACAACTAAGCAACATAAGATTTTGTTTGTGTTGTGTTATCCAAAATATGATAGGTATAGAAAGTCATGTTGTATGTTTGCCATCATAACTAACAATATACACTAAGAACAGTCAAATTTAATTTTCTTATAGACTATTGCCTATTACTATATGAAAAGCTATAATGCTGTATTTTAATACATGTACTTTTAAATATGCAGTGTAATATATATTTTTATATAATTCACAAGATACCTTGTTATATACTGTAATGTATGTAATGTTAAATATAACATTTAACAATATATAATTGCTCTATAAATAACATGGGTATAATATTTTAGTTTATTATGGTTTATTAAATAACAAAAACATTCAAATTGAGTGATGAAGAAAATTATATTATTTACCATAAAAAATAATATCAAGTGGAAAATACAAATGAATATTCTAATTTATTAAAACTTATTATGTAATAAGAGTCAATCTATGTAAGAATAACTTGAACATAAAGCAACAAATAAATTTAACTTAATATTTAAAATTTAACATTTACAGATATAATTTTAGACTCTGAGTGGAGCAATAAATTGATTTAAATTATATTTTTTATGTTTGAATACAATTTTACTATGAAAAAATATGGTATAAAAGTATGGTTTCTGGTACTAAATTGGATCTAGTTGGAGGACCAAAATAAAAAATGTTTGGTACTTTTCAAAATAATTGGAAAATAACGGGACAAGTTACACTTGAGATCTAATGTACAGCAATGAAGTTACCTACTTTCCCCTATATGAATATACAATATACATATAGTAATAAAATAGTAAAGTATATCAAATTGAATAATGTCAATTAGCGTTTTATAATGATTTTTAAATATATATAGTATATACTCTTCTTATAATAAAGAATGTAAATCCTTTTTTGAATATAAAAAAGTGAATGATAGTGAATGCCTATGAAACTGCTTATGTAATAATAGGGTATATTAACCAGCAACAAAATTGAAACTAAGAGAAGGTAATAACTGTAGTAATGTCAATTATAAAAATTGGTAGGTACGGAGGTAATTGCTCGATAGAACCTTAGGCTATGTTTTGATTTTAAATAGATGACTAGCATTTTCCCTTCTCTGAAGTTTTGTCTTAAAATAGCACCAATATGTAACAATAATTTTTTATCAAAACTGAAGCAAGTTTAAAATATTAATACTTAAATAAATTTACTTTTATAGTTAAATCGTGGAATTTTTATTATAAACAAATATTACGTTAGTATACCCATTTATAGGCAAGTTTGAAATATTCATAATTGGTATTCTTGTTGTATGCAGTGTACCATACACTTGTCATCTACCGCACATAATCAAGTCATTCACATCAAGTCGACGTCAGCGACAATGATACTTAATCCTAATCAAAGTATTTAATAATTATGATACTTGTTAGCCAAAAATTTCAATTTAATTATTCAGTCAGAGAAAAATACTTTTATACATTTTTAAAGGAAAATTGATTTATTTAAATTGATACTCATATTTTTTAGTAGAATAATGATAAAAAAATAATAAAGATATCTCATTTAAATTTTTTCTAAGAGACATCAAATCATATTATAAAAAATATTTTCTAATAATTATTTTTATAGATATTTATAATATTTATATGTAATGATATTTTGAATTAAATATAAAAAAAAAATATATGATAGACCGCATACAACAAAAATACCACATAGGTAATATAATTTCTCATAACCTAACACATCAATCAAACAACTTCATATTTAATTTTTCAACAAACCAATATACCTACTATTCTAAATTAACTGAAAATGTCCTTTTTTAAAATTTAATAATTTTATATTCCAACGCATCATATTCTTTAGAGTAATTGGATACATAGACATCAAATTTCAGACAAATAGGTAGGTAGTAAAAAGGGAACTATAAACATTTATAACTCCAAAATTTGAGTTGTATAAACAGAAGTTTTTAAAAAAATGTTCTGCTTAAGAATTCACAACTTATTTTCTATTTAAACATTATTCTATTTTTAATTTAAATACCTTAGGTTGGAAAATATACAATATCACTACATATTTGTTATAAAAGCAATTTAATAATAGGTATAAAAAATATATGAGTACAACTTTACTCAATTAAAGTTCTTAGTTCAAATCCTCTGTGTTTTTTGTTAAGAATTCATTTATTGCCTGTTATAGGTTTCAATTTTTGTATGAATTGTAAGCAAATCAAGTTTCTTTTTATATTGTGGTTTTTTCAACATTTTCTCCAATTTTTCATTTTTGAATTGGGTGGGTGAGTATACCTTCTCCTAGAATTAATCACTTTTTTCTAAAGTTTTTTTTATGTTAGAAGAGATATAGCTAGATACTATTTTTATCTTGACTATAATATTTAAGTTAGGATATGACATGAATGTTGCACTGTTGCTCAAATACCCAGGTAGTCACCCATCCAGGAACTAGCTACGAAAACGCTTGCTCGGGCGCTTGCTTAATATCTCTTGACAACTGATGATCTCTTGATTGAACTTTATTATATTTGTTTTAAACCACTTACAGATAATAATATAATATAAAAAACTTAGTAAAGAGTACACAAAAAAATGTTTGGTCATTAAAAAAAAAAAAAGGTTTGAAATTACCTAGGTATATCCTAGTTGTGCCAATTTTACAATGTATATTAGATGGTACTTAATAATTTAATTTGATTTCTTTGAGTTCAACATTTTTATTTTTATAGTATAAAATTTAAATGTTTTATTTATTACATATTTACTCATTTGTTAAGTATAAAGAAACATATTGTTAAAAACTTAAAACATTTAATTCTTACCCTATAGAACCAGCTCTTCGTTTTTGTATGACTTTGCTCAAGTCTGTGCCTAGAAAAGAATAATAAAAATATTATGTATACTACATATTATACGTCATTATTGATTGAAAAAAGTTATTGGTATTTTAAAATAAATTGGAATATCTTTAACAATATTGATTATTTTTTATCATAAACTAGTTATTTTTGGGGGATGTCTTTGAGACCAATTCTAAACGCTCAATCGCTCCATTAAACTGATTTGAGTGATTGGCAAAGGTAATTAAAATGAACATAATTCGGCCTAATTCTTACCAGGCAACGAATGCGTTAGCGTTGTCATTTATAATTCCACTAAACACTTGCTACACACGACACTATAGCGCATGCCGTTTGCACTATAAAATATATAGAATATTAGTTATTTTCGCACAAAATACGTATTTAAATATTTTTTTAATGTACTACAATTTACTTATTGTATCATAAAAAAAGAAAAACAATAATAATAGAAGAGAAACGAAATATTCCTAGAATCAAAGATGAAAGAGAGATAGACTGACAGATACTAAATAGAGAGGGTTCGAGGGAGGAAAAGTACACACACATATACAAACGAACCTACACACACTCAAATACACAATACACAAATATTATTCCAGTAGGCATATATATATATATGGATTACTCAAATATCAACATTCGGCCATTTTGAATTTCTTTTAATTTTTACAAAGACGTTGTAAAGTTGACTCACGATTTATTGATGAATTAATTAAAATTTATATAAGAATAAATAAATAAATAACATAAGACATTTATTTTTTAAACATTAAAATATTAAATATACATTTTTTCTATACATTTCATCAATTTAATAAAATGGTATAAAAGTGGTAAGTGGTAAGAACCTGAATTTTCTATTTTCTAATGATAATAATATTATGTTTATCAATATTGCATTATAAAAATTAAGCACAAGCTTAAAATATTATATATGAATATAATAAATATACCTAGTATAAGCAATAAGTATATCATACTAGTTGGTAAATAGTAGGAACAGCAACTAGAAAGTTATTATCAACTATCTACTATCTTAGTACTTTGAGCTTTCCAGTTTTCACTTGGTTTGTGGTTTGTCTGTTCATGTGCATTATAAATTAGACTAATGTGAATAAGCGACAACTAACAATATTACAACTCATTACGAAATGCGATTAATTTGAGGAATATATTACATGAAAAATAAAAACTTTAATTGAATATTTCGATTTTATTTAGGTATTAACTGTGTTATCATGGCGGCAGTTTTAAAAAAAAGAGCACTAGCTGAGTATAGTACACAAGTGGTAAGCAATGTCACTAATATTATTTTTCATAATGTTAATATTAAAAATTTAACAGAATATTTTGTTTTTAATAGTTGGAACAACAACCGCCAGTAAAAAAATTGAAATGTCTAGTGAAATTATCGGCTTTAACAACTGGTGCTACCCTATCATTAGTTAACACAATTAATGGCCGTAAAACACCAAATGATGTAGTGCAAATTTTGCTGCAAATATTAGAACAACTTCAGTTTCAGGTACCTAAAGAATTTACTGGTACCTAACTCTTATTAAAAATATATTCAGAATTTTAAGCTTTTTGTTGGCACATATTATATAATATATATTATTCCTTCCATCCAATATGATTTTGAAAGTTAATGATTAAAATATACTAGGTTCTCATATCAGTTATCTTATATTGTATACTTTTAAATATTAGAAGTTTAAATAGTTGGAATTAATAAAATATTTATAAGTGACACATGAAAACTGGAACTTGGAACTCTGAATAATACTGCTATAGAAGTATTTGAAAAACTGACAATACTGTTGTTGTAACAGTGATATTTTGAATAGTATAATCAAATAAACAATTTTAATTGTGACCAAACTGCACTAAGTTACATTAAGGTAGTGACAAAATAACGCCGATATAATTTAGTTAAAAAAAATATAACATTTTAAACTTTTAAATAGATATTTTATTTTCAAGAGTTAGGTATTAATGTATTATAGCATTATTGCTATTAAAAACTGTTTTTTTCTATAGATCTACATCTATTCTATTGTACCTATTATCTATATTTTATTGATAACAATAAATATGTTTAATTTGGTATTATTATTTAATATAAAGTATATTAATTTTTAATATAAAAACTTCTGTAATAACAGTGAACAGTACATTGGTTAATTTTATCATTCTAATAATATGTTAAAAATAATAAATTTATCGATGATACAATATGAATGATATTATTGTGGTCTAATTAAATATCTGATACAAATAATCAATATTACTTAAAGTACAGTGTTTCATATTAAAGAACTACTCTACATCATTTAAAAATGGGCCCCTAATATATTGTTATACCAAATATAACCCTATAACCAAATGCCAATTACTGTCTCCCCTCCCACAACGCAGGAGTCTGGGGGCCCTCAGTTACGCCACTGGTACTAAATTCATCAAAATGAGTTTTTATGATCAATTTTTATTGCTTATAATCAAAAAAATACTATACCATGTTAATTGTTATAAAATTCAAAATGGTTTATTGGAATAAATATAGTGACAGCACTCAGTGAGCATTAGCCATAGTCATTTCCATTGGTATGTGCTGAAACTAGAGATTATTCTTATAATGAGATTGAATATAGTTAATTTTATTTTATATTTTTAAGTATTTAACAGTAAATGTATATATATATTTATTTTTTAGGATTCAGATATCTCTAATATTTTAATTAAACTCAGTGAACACTTTAAACTTCAATCAGATTCTACGGTCAAGATATTAATATTTTCTGTTTTATCAGCTATTGGTTCTTCGGACGAAACTAGTGAAGATGTAAGGTTATTGCTTATAATAATTTAATAAGAATAAATTTAATGGTAGAATATGTTTTTTTATAGAATGTGTACAAAATTGTTGAAGAAATATTTACTCTAATGAAAGATGTTAAGTCTCAGAAAATCAAAACTAGTGGTCTAAAAACACTATTAGCACTTGGGAAACGTATGAATCATGACATGGATCTTCACTTGAAACTCACTAATTATGCTAAAAAAGTATAAAACAATTAACCATTATTTATTATTAAGGATTATAAAAATATGTGTTTATACATTTTACAGACATTGGGAGATTATAGACCAAACATAACATGTGAGAGTTTAGAGGTAATAGGTGAATTAATGCCAGTGAAAATTCCAGAAAATGGTTTAGAAATTCACTCTGAAATGTTAAAATTAATTGGAAGTTATACACAGCATTACAATGCAAAAACAAGGAGTAATGCTTTTAATACAATGGTAATAAATAAAGATTTAATGTATTTTATATGCATATTTTTATATTTAGAATTTCCATTCTTTATTTTTATTTGATATACCTTCAACTGCAATACCCTATTTTATTTAGATAATTACTGTCATTTATATGTAAAATAAAATCCTAAATTATACTTATCAAATATGAAATTATCTTAATTGTTTTATTGTCCATACCTGTTAACTCTTTGTAGAATATATGTAAATTATAATAATAATAGTTAAAATATAAAAATTTCTACAATACATGAAATATGAATTGTGGAACATTTTATTATGATTTCTTTAAAAAATAGAATTTTTATTTTTTTTATATAAAATCATGTATTTATATTATTTTATTTAGGTTCGATTACATGACCGAGGTATTAGATTAAACCCTGCTGTATACCTAGATGTTTGTTCAGTTATAAATGATGATAATGAAATGGTGAGAGAAGCTGCTTTAAATGTAATTTCAGTTCTAGGAAATTATTATCCTGAAGAGTAAGTAAATTAAAACACATAGTCATTTTACGTATAAACAAACTATTTACTTTAATTTAACTTAAATAGGAGAATCAAAGGTAGTAATGGTGAAGAAATGGCTCGAATGTCTGATGAAGCATTTGAAAATATATGTAACTTTATGACTGATATAAGTTACCGAATTCGTACTCAAGCAGCAAAGCTTCTTGGATCTTTTTTATCTGTCAGTACAAATGTTTTGTTGAAGACACTGGATCAAACATTGATGTCTAATTTACGTGTAAATACTTGTATAAAATATTGAGCCATTGAATAAAAATTTAATTTAGATATAATATAATGAAGTTTTACAACAACGTATATCAATTGAAGACTGAATAAAGTAAACATTTTTTAACATAATCCATGATTAAATTTTATAGAGAAAACGAACTTCTATTGAACGTGTTTGGGAATGTTTAGCGAAGGGTACAGCTATGATGAGTGCATTAAGTACTAAAGATACACCACAAGAAATGCTGGATGCACAGCAAGTTAGTTTGGTTAGCACAGGAGCTAGTGGTGCTTACCTTCATGGCTTAGAAGATGAATTTCTTGGTAATAGTATACTATTTAAAAATAATAATTAATTATTAATATTTTAAGTTTTATCAATTCAGAGGTGCGCATAGCTACAATAAGTTCTATGTGTTCATTGGCTACTAGACATTCAGAATTTGCAGTGATTGCAATGGAGTTTTTAGTAGATATGTTTAATGATGAAATTGAAGAAGTTCGCTTAATAGCTATTGAAAGTCTCGTGAAGCTTTCATATGCATCTGGACTCCGTGATGATCAAGTGGAGATTATTTTAGCAGTGATTGAAGTATGAATATCTTATTATCAAATTAATTTATTTTATAGTTTAATAATTATCCAGGATTCATCAAGTGTTGTGCGCGAAGGCTTACATAATATATTTGCATCATTTGAACTATTAAATCAAGAAGGATTAATGATGTGCACTAACAGATTAATTGAAAGTTTAAAAAAATATCCAGAGGTAAGTATAATTTTTGTTTTTCAATAAGTATTTATCTTCATTAATGTATATTTTTTTTTAAGGACAAAAAATCTATATGGAATTGTATGAAAAATTTAGGGCTAAGACATCCGACATTAACATTGGCATTAGTACCTGAATTGTTGGCCATTCATCCTATGTTTGAAACTCCTGAACCAAATGTAGAAGAACCATCGTGTATCCTTTATATGTGTATATTATAATACTTCTAAATTTTAAATTCTAGACAGGAATGTATGTATTAATTTTATAATAATGAGTTTTTTTTTTGTGTGTATCTTATTGCCTTTTAGGGTAGTAAAAATGTTTAGATTTTTAAATTTGAGAATGGGTTCTTATAGAACATAGCTTCTATTTGGTACTTTAAAGCAGTAGTTCTTAACCTTTTGTATATCACTGACCCCTGATGAAAGGATTTTAGATACCATGGACCCTGGACATGAGTATCGCAGACCACAGGTTAAGAACCGCTGCTTTAGAGGATCAAAAGTAAAAAACATTTTTTAAAAAAGATAAAATAACACAAAACAAAACTACTGAAACAATAATCCTGTTTACATTTTTTTATAGTTTGGTTCTATGGATTCAAAATTTAATAACATAAAATGTGTATGTATATATATAAAGTGCTATAATCATTAAGTATACAATAAAATTACCATGATACTAATAAATAATAATTATATTAAACCTAACATATGAAATATAAGACAGAACATCTCTGTTCAGAATCATTTTTCATGTACAATGATATCTCATTGAATTTAAATTTACTTATCCATTACGGTATCGCTCTCTATATCTATTATACTCCATCTATTTATTTTGTTGTTATAAGTTACTCAATCAATATATTTTTTCTTTAACTAAATTATAATATAGATGTAAGTGTTTTGATTTTAGTATTCAATGCAGCATCCAAGTGTAATTCTATTATATCATTACTCGAGGATAAAACCATTAAACACTATAGTTACTTAAGAGATATTATGCCTCACTTAGTTCCATCTTTACAAGTAAGAAAATTTATAAATTATTAATAATTTTATTGTTTAGTTATAACATTATACAACCATAGATTAAATATACAATTATAATGTATAGGCAAATATATAGGCAGTTTAATAGTTACTTTTTATAATTAAATGCCTATGAAATCCAAAATAATAATTAATTACCAACGACACTAATAGATACATATTTTACTTTTAATATATATCAGATGACACTTATTGTTATTATTAATATATCATTTAACTATTAAAACTACAGAAGCATGCTTTAATATTAAAAATCATGTTTGTAAATATCATGGTTTAATTATGTATTTAATTAAATGTAAAGTTATTATTTTAATAAGTAACAAAAATTATAAAATGCATGTTTATGTATTTTTAGCTAGGTGGGCGTTTATCAATAAGTCAAGTAGAATTAAGACCTACCGAATCAGATTTACCTAAATCTCTTGAACTTCTTGAATCATTAATCAATCAAGTATCTGTAGTCAAAGGAAGTACTAAAGTAAAAATTAGTTTGTTGGAAACCTTTTATCATAATCTTATACGACTGGCTCAACTTGATCAATCTGTGAATGGTACAGCAGAGCTTAGTGCATTATATATGCATAGTCAACTTTTATTAAATAAAGTATTGAATAATAATAATAAAACATTTTATTCAAATGCTGTGTCTACTCATCAAGCAAATAATGTGCGCACAAATATTTCACAGCTATTGCAGAATACTTTAAAGTATGTAAGTCTAAATTAATTAATTGTATCGATATGTTTAATCCTATGATGTTTTAGAATGCAATACTTATTTGTTGGCTTGAGTGTTCAAGAATTAGCTAGCATAAAACAATTCAAATTAAAAGTTATAGCTCTCCTTCTTGTATATATTGTAAATGCTACAAACCAATCAGCCAGAACACTAAGTCATTATTTTCTAACTCAGTTAGAAGACACTATGAAGTAAGTAGATAATAAAAAAAATAATAATAAATTTAAATAGTAATTATTATTAGTATTTTGAAGTATAACAATGTTACAACATTTATTTATCAAAAAACTGAATTTTTAAATTAAAATAATTGTTAATTTACCAAATTAGATTCTAGTTATATATTTTACTTATATCAGTTGTTTCAGTGTTTCAATAGCTACATAATATACAGTATTATTTTAAAGATTTTTAATGAATATCATAAATTGTCTTTTCAAAGACACTTTGATGAATAATATTCCAACTTGATCAAAACAAAACAATGTTTAGTGATTTTTTACTTAAATTTAAAATATAACATTTATTAATTTTGATCTATGATCTTTAGATATATTAGTGAACATGATCTGCAACTTGAATCATTCACTTCTGTTGTTTTTAAAGAATTATCCCAATTAGAAGAATCAAAACCAGGAATTGTGGCTAAATTACTTCTACCCATATTGCAGAGCTCTGAACCTACTCCACCACCAAAACCAAACACTAACGTAAGAATCTACTACCAATAAATTATCTTATATTATAAATTTATAATTTATTTTACCTTAGATCAAAATGTGTAAGGTTGTTATTAATCGTCCACAAGGAGGTCCAGATACCACTCATAAGTTATCAGCAGGTTTAATTCTTCCTATCCCTTTAAATGCAGAATTGTACAGTTTACAAACAGAGTCATTATCTTTATTGCGTTTAAAAATTAAATATCCTGATCAACAAACACATTTAATAATGCCACCAAGAAATCACTTACGTCTAGTAAATCTCAGTAATGGTAAGTGAAATTTACAATAATTATTTTTTTAAGTATCATCATCATTTATCATCATTACCTAACCGGCCTAGTTGGCTGGTAAATATCAATCGATAATCAGTGAGGTATAGACATATAGTATTCTAAATAATTTCTCTCATCGTGAAAATTCCAAAAGTTAAAAATTTAAATTTAAAATAAAAAAAAAAATCGTAATTGAAATTTGGGTTTTTTAAAATTAAATTAATAAATGCTTTTTTTTGCTTTTTTTGGCTAAATGCTTTTTTAAGGATTTATTTTGCTACAAAATCCGAACCCTACTAATTAGTAATTATTGAGTATATAACTCCCTCATCAATAAATTTTTGGGTATGCCACTGTCTGTTATGATATTAATTTTAATGTTATTATTATTATTATTTTTTTTTTTTTTTTTAGAGTCATATTATCTACTTGATACCAATGCATTAATATCACATCGTTCTGAGTGGTCAGAAGCATGTTTTGTTGAGCTGAGCTTAGCATTTGATCTAACTGAAACAGAAGGAGCTTTGGCACATGTCTTACCTCCTACGCAACCATGTATTGTTGATTTATGCAAACCAGTCAAACTTAAAGTGCACCCTAAACCTGTAAGACGTGGAATGTGATTAAATTAACTTTTATTTATTATATACAAAAAAATAAATATTAACAGTTTACTATATTATCAGTTATGATTTTATTAATTTGATTATATAAAAAAATATTTTTTTTCTAAAATTTTAAAAATATTGTATAAATTAATTATTTACAATATACATAGTATTTAAAAAACAGTAAGTCAGTCACATAATTTACTAGGCTCAGTTAGATGTTTGAGCATTTCATTATTTCCTTTAATATCAGATACAAGATCATCAATATCACGTAGACCTCGTAAACTGGCTCTTAATGCTTGAATATCTTGAGCACTGATACGACCAGCATGTTTGGCACCACTGGATGTGAATTTAACCTTAGCAACATTTACAAGACCATCATGAAATGATGCGTCTGTATCATTTGCACGCTCAATGAATCCAAGCAAACGATGTTCAAATGTATCAAAATCCTTATCTAAAATTTGTGCCTGTAAGTAGACAGTCTGTGCCATTTTGTACCAATCTGCCATACAATCAGCTAACTGTGTGACTACAGGTTGGACATCTGTATCTAATAATGTTCGAGCTCTACGACTAGTCTCTGTAATCTGGAAAATTGTATTACAAAATATATTTATTTTTTAATAAAATAAATTGCTATAATTAGAAAAATATTTATTTTTAATATTCAATTTTATTTTCTATAACATACCTTAATTATTTCTAATACGTGAAATTGTTCATCATTATATGTTAAACTACGTGTAGCACGATCTCTTAACAAATGTTGCCAGGAATCCCTTAATCTTTCCACAAGTGTTTTTATTTTTGCAGGGGCCCTATTTTTATTTGGACATTTAAATGATCTGGTTGCTGATTGCCATTCTCTAGTTAATGTCCTTTCTTTGACGTATCGCTGATGTAATTGTTGTATTGCCAAACTTAGGCTATTGTTCAATTCATCGCTTAGTTTATCTAACTCATCCTTCAGATCAGTAGAGATATTCTTAATGCCGATCATATTATTAACACTTTTATGTCCACGTACTGAAATCTCTACTAGGTATTTTGTACATTTAAACACACTTTGTAAATGGTCACTTTTACTCAATACAGATTTCAGTTTTTCAGATACAATTTTTGTAAATACATGTACACATTTATTAATTAATTGACTATTTTGTGACAACTTTTCAACCCGCTTTTTACATACATGTCCTACGCTACATGCAGTCTTAGCAAGACCTGCATCACTATCTACAGATGTCAGTTTTGGTAGAGACATATCTGGAAATTTTGGGAAATTAGGGATTTCATTGTCAACTACTAAAGTAACATTATTATTTTCTTTACTGAAAAGCAAAATAGGCTTATGCATTTCAGTTGACTTATAAGATCTACCGGGAAGATCTAATCCCACTTCTGTCAAAAGGTATGTAGATTTATATAAAAGTATTTGATTAACAGGAGATATTTCAGTTTGATCTTGTATTAAACACTGAAGTCTTTCATATGTTTCATCAGGGTGCAAATATACACGTATATTTTGAACACGATTTGTATGAAAAATATGTAGTAGTTTTCTATCTAACGTTTTAGTAACTTCAGCAAAAAATTTTTCAAAACTCCATATTCGCTGAGATTCTAATTCTAAAAGACCAGCTAAAATAGGAGTAATAAGCTTTTTACAGCCATCACTTAATTGACAGTTTTTTGGTAATTCTCTGCTCCATGTTATGGAACCTTTTTCAGATGTTTGAACTCCTGATAAAACACCAGATGCCTTCTCAGTTGTTATATAATGCATAGTTTCTTTGTTTCGTCGCCCACCATATGGTCTAAATGGTAAATTTCCAGTAGCTACATGGTACAATGTAACACCGATTGACCATAAATCAACAGTAGCTCCAAATGTCTTTGCTACTGGTTTTCGTAAAACTGCTCTCTCATACCTGAAAAATAAAATAATAACAAACATCAAAATTAAATTAAATTAAATATATTACATTGTTTTACATGTGCGGATGGAGATATTCCTCAGTTCCATACAAAGACATGAACTCTTGGTCTTCATGCAATTCCCTTGCAGCCCCAAAATCAGTTAATTTATAAATAGGTAGACCATCATCGCTTAAAAACTTCATAATATTACCAGGCTTTAGATCTCTATGTACCAAATTATTGTCACGTAAATGTTTCATGCCGGCTGTAAGATGTTCTAAAACTAAAAGAAACTCATCTTCCTGTAACCCGTAAGTGTTTTCTGGATCATCTAATATTGTAAATAAACTCCCGCCTGTGCATAGTTCCATAACAATGACCTATAATAACGTAAACTTTAGTAATTTAATCTAACATCAAAATATGAAAAATAATCACTAACTTTTCCACGACTTTCATGTTCTTCTTCAATGGCTAACAGTTTTACTATGTTTTCATGTTTAACCTTCTCTAGCACCTCAAACTCACGCATTTGAACATCCAATGGTCGCATGTGACTTAACTGGTTAAAAGTTTTGACGGCCACTGGTTCACCATTGTGTTTATTGACACCTTGGTAGACTGCACCAGTTGCACCCTTTCCAAGCACACTTGTAGTACACCAAACATAATTTGTGGATCCACGTAAAAATGACATGACTACTTCAGGACAACTGTGCTAAGGACACTGTTCACTTTCTCCAAAATCCACAGCAATTGTTGTAGTGACAACACCATTGGTCACGGTCTGCAGAATATGACATTCCTAGAAGACCTAAAAATGACCTTCTACAGCCCTACCTCAAGTTTGAACACTGAAACTTGGTATACATTGAAAACTATGTATCTCATTTCTATAACTATTTAATAGTATTCAGTTTCTGTATAATAAAGTACGATTGTTTATTTAATTGTATCATTACTTCTTTAAAAATGTTTGTTTTGATATTATCAACGTGCAGTCTTATCGTTTATTATCATTTATTACTTACGGCGCGAAACATGTGTACACAACACACATTGAAGTATTATTATACACTATACACCACTATGTATACACTATATTATTATAGTCTATAATAAGCATTGTGGGAACACTTGCTACTTGGTTTGTCGGTATCGGTGCATAATAATTAAACTATACAAAAAAGTATTGAACATAATAAGCATTCCAATCTACTACATACCAACTACTCTTCGATTGATAACATAAAATACACCTTTCTACGTCCAAAATCATTCTTTAGAATTAGAAGATCTTCTAAGACCGTGGTCTTAACACTCCCGTCTCTAAAATCTAGTATTCTAGTATCTTCAGAAGACACCATGACACCATGTATACAACTGAATCCATCTTCTATAAATGATTCTGATTCCGTTCAACAGTCAACCATCCAACTACCCTCATTTGAAATCTCAATTTAAATAATATCCCCGGAAATTCCCGTAGAAAGGAACAACTCACCAATGGCGCAGAGACCTCATCAATGAATTAAATATTAATCATAATAAAAAAATAAATCTTAGTAATAATATTATTATTAAGCAGTACCATCATTGAATGGCCATTTTTTTTATCATCAATTTCAGCTAATTCATGTTAACCTGCACTATCCACTCATATAATTATGGTGTGTACCTATTGTAAAAATAAATCATTTACAGAGTGTGAGTATCCTATCATAAAAAAATAATAATAAATTTAATACAACTATAAGGGGGTTCATTCAAATGTAGTATTACAGAAACAACAAACAACGGTTTTCCTAGAATTATTTACAATTTTTTAATTGTATTATGTTGATTGTCGACCATGGAAATTGAATTAAGTTTGATTTAAATAATATTGTTCTGTTTTTTGTAATTCTACGCACAGCAAACAGTAATTATTATCAAACTGCTCTGCGAGTAGTGCGAGTAAAAATAATTACAAATTTATAAACTATATTATAATCCGTTATCGAAAGAATCGGAAAATGTGCGATTTCAGATTTGCAAACGACGCGAGCGCGACCATTGAAGACTGCCGACGACGGTCGACATTGCCGTTTGTCAGTAGCGGGGAGGGGGGCGTACCACTTCCAAGTAGATGGCGTGCGAGTTGATCGACCCTATTCTACGGATTGCGGCGCGGTGCCGTTTTGTTTATACACATTCACACGCGCGCGCACGCACACACAACATACACACATGCGCGCGCACACACGCGCACATACACAAGCACAACACAGCGGCGGCTAGCGCGATGTCGATTCCGTCCTCAGCGTCCGTAGGTGTCGGTCGTGCGTCCGTCGCGCTGGTGTTTCTTAGATTAAAGTAGTGCAAGTTGTTTTGTTTTGGTTTGTCTGTAGGTATATTTTTCTACTTTGACAGAAGTAAGAAAGAGAACGAGTTGAACGTTCGTGCCTGTTTGGTTTTTGATTTTCTCCAGTGACGAGAATACTCTCACGCGATGACAGTCGATCACAAAATCGTTCACAGGGTTATCGCCGTGATGGTTTTCGACCGTGAATAGAAGAGAGACTTTTCCAAACGGGATAAATAACATTAGTACTATTACTGAACGTGTGTTGCGTGTGTTTGTGTTTTTCGAGTTCGATTGTGTAAGACACCGTTAGTGTGCGCCCGTGTGTATTGCCGTTCACACTATGGAAGGTAACGGGGTCGGCAAAGATTGCAATGCCCTCGGCGGATTGTTCCAGCAGATCGTCATGGACCTGAAGGTAATACCCAACTAATAAATAATAATAGTAATAGAATGCGCAAATTATAATTATATTGTTATTATTGTGGTCGTTATCGTTATAAAGATGAGTCCGTTGTCTATCCATACATAGACATACTATCATTACCTATTATACGTTCGCGAATCATCGTGTGTGTGTGTACCGTTTACCGTAAAATAACTATTATCTGCTGCAGTTAGGATGATAGCTGGAAAATAAAAACATCTTGCTCAGATGCATAACGTCAGAGCGTTATATTATATATTATATCTATTAAAATAATAAAATATTAAACATAATATCTTTATAGATATTAATATATTATTATTGGTACCACAATATGCGTAGGTACGCACAACGCACTGGACTATACAGTATAAATGTATAATAATATATAGACGACTGAAATAAATATGTCACGAGAGTAATCTAAACTGGGATTAATAGGTAGCTATCTAGTTTCATATATCATGCTATTATATTATATTTATCTGGTTAGGTTTTTGCGGGTACCTACTCGTACGTGCATTATTGTAATGAATAATGATTTATATCAACCATCATTGCCCATAATTTCGTCAAATATTGATTTTTATTTTCCGCGGAGGTTTTACCGCAGAACGACTCAAGAACCACATAATATCTAGGAATGATTGATCGTATATGATTCAGTATAGCTAGTATGTATATGGTACTGTTATTATAATAATTATCATAATACTATGGTTCTCTACAACCGTCGCTCTATTTTTTTATCCTTAGTACCTATCTTTTTTTTTTTACGTCACGCGATTTATACGGGTTTTATTTTTGTTTGTCGATTCCGTTTCGTTTATTACTATTTTACTAGGTATAACGTTTCGTCGAAACATATCCATAAAACGACAAATGTTTACGAATTCCGCCCACTCGTCACATTTGATATTTTTAGTCGCATTGATACATGTGTTACATGTATAATATTTCTCGACAACATTTTTAAACTATTTTTTAAGATTGGTCCTCTGGATTTAATTGGATAGGTAGGTATATTTAAACGATAAATTTATAACGTAAAAATAACATTTTATTAGCAAGATTATTGATAGGTATAATATAGTTTATTATTAATATGATGGATAGAATTCATCCGGAATTTAATGACTTTGGTAACATGATTACATGCATAAGTAAAATAAGTTACAAGAGCTAATCGTAACACAATAACACGAATAACAATATAATTCAATACCTACAATTATTATTATTTTAACCATTCGAATAAAGATTCTTCCAGTAATCTGTATAATATATTTAAAATCTAACAGTTTTGGTATTAAATATCCATCACTGCTTGTAAACCAAGTTAATTCATAATTTATTTATTCATTAATGGGTTCCATTAATGAAATATTTAATAATGTTCATAACTTGTTTTAAAATTTAAAATGTTAACAATAACATAATCTATAATGGTTTTACCTTTAAGTTTGATAGGGTTCTCAATTAACTCTTAATGTTTAAGCTAACATCGCAAAATTAGAATTGCTGAACCTAAATATTGGTAGGTATGTTATGCTTTAGTAAGACTGAGGCCAGTGGTTATCACACGTGCAAGTATGACGTCCTCATAATACACACAATATAAATGTTTATCGGGATGTTAATGAATATTACGATCTTCGTTATGAGCCATGGTTTACTTGATCACCCTATAAACTTTAAAACTTTTAAAACATCAAAATACTTAATAGTTAACATCCTGTAATAATGTGAACTATATACAAATGAAACTCATTACCTAATTTAGATTTTTATACTTATAATTGTGGACATATCATAGATGTTCATAATAATTTATCATTTATGAAAACTTATAATTGTAGGAACTTATTATAAAATATTATATTTCATGAATTATATATAAAAAAAATTGAATTGGAGGTTTCTCTTTCGTGAGATACCTACTGTATGAAATATTAATTTGAATAACATTTTAAAGGAAAACAAAAGTTCTATCACGTTTAATGTTGAAATTATCAGTTGAGTATAAGATAACAAGAGGACAGACGTTTCAACGTTTGCATATAACGATACATAATATATTCAATATAACCAAGGCAATATTTAAATCAGCAGTTTTAATATTTATCTGGTTATTTTAATAGATAAAATTCGTTGAATTTTGCAAAATTGATAAATAACTAATTATTAAGCATCTATGTTAATATATAATAAATAACAGCTTGTATTAATTAATATTATTTTTATTGTATTCTTTTATTGATCCCAATAATCTGTTTAGACTTTGGTTTCTATAGTCATGATAAAGATTTAATAATAATTATACATATTTTATAACAAATGTGTTTTGAACGCATACAAACATATATATACGTATTTATAAATACATTTATCTACATTTTACCCCAGGTTTAATTATGTATTACAAAAATAGTTACATAAAAAAAAAACAATATTTAATAGATAGTTTATAACTTTGTGTTCTATTATATAACTGATACATCTTTTAAAAAGGGGGAAAGAAATTTGAACTTCAATTGCATAATAGGTATGAAGAAAAATTATATATTTGTATCATTAATATTTTAAAACAATGATATTAACAATGACTGAGTATCTTTGTATTCAACTTTCGATGTTTTGGAACATTATACGAACAAATTGTTTTATAGGAAATATTTTAAAAATGTTTATAGTTTATAGGTAACAAACAGCTTGAAAAAAATTTAAATATTTAGAAAATTATATGAAGTGTAGAAAATTTAGGTAAATCTATACGGTTATTATTTGTTTAAGAAAAATTCCTAGAAAACCAATCAGAAAAAAAACAAAAACAAACTAAAAGTCAGTTTTATTAAATACTAATTTTGTAAAAAATTCCAACTTTATCTTGGTTTTTTATTTTGTTTGAAAAGTACTACGAATTACTTTTTACCCCTCTAAGTACCCACTAGATTCAATTTGTTTCTTGAAATCATTCCCAAAGTATAGAACTAAAATAATTTTCTTTGTGGTGCAAAATGTTTAATAAAGCGCCGATGTTATTAAGTTTTAACGTTTAGTTTTAGTACTTATAGGTGATATATTCTATACTAAAATTTTATATTTTTATTTATTAAATAGGTACCTACACTATACCGAGTGGCGGGTGTTCATAAAGTTTAAACAGGTCATTAGACTAATTGTCACTGATTAATTACAATATAATACAATTAATGCGGTTTCTAAATATTTCACGTAATAAATGTATATTTGTGTTATGTGTTATTGCTCCATGTAAGTAACAAAATATATCCATTTATTTATCCAAACTTTTTGAACCCACTGCTCCTATCTTATTTCAGCAATCTTTAATTCGCGATAATATTTTTATATTAAAATATTATATAAGTAATTGGAATAATAGCATTATTTATTTTATAATTATCTATTCTATCATTGGTACTAATGGTTCTTCTTTACTACCTAGTAGTTTTTAAAAAAACAAACTTCAAGTGGTCTTACTATTATGAACCATAAATCAATTAAATACCCATAATTAATAAAATATGTAAATTATATATAATTTTGTACACGCAACAGTCAATTGAGGTAACTACGTAGCCTTATGACGTTCTAGATCAAATTGTACATTATTAAGTAATGGCCTATGTAATGGCTAATGAGTATCTTTCCGTTCCTATTATGATATTATGTATAGCTTGATGTAGTGCTGTGCTATTCAACTAGGTATAACTGTTTTCTCTTGGCGGCCACCGCGAAATGGTAGGCATCCATCCATAAATGGCCAGGATACCGGTTTTTGCTCGTATTTGAAGTACGAGTATAATGTGCAATGCGCATACTGTATATATATATATTTATATTTGTACAAGTTACCACGATTTTATCGTCTGACAGCGCTGACGATGACGTTGAATTACAAATAAATAATGCCAATTTTTAGTTCTATATAGTACATAATAGAGTATACACTAAAGACGTATAATGTAGTATAAAGTTGCCTGTATAGTGTATAAATTTAGTTTATTTTTTATTACTAAAAATCTACACACAATAACTTCAAATAGTAATTATCAGAGCTAGTATTTATATGCAACAGTATTTTTTTTGTGACTTCTGGTTATTGATTTTGTCAGTAATGTCTACGAATCACCTCATGATGAGATAGATGGTGGTGTTTTTTATTTCGCATGTGTTTGCATATTTTGGATAAAATGCATATTATAGCATATATTGAATAAAATGAATATTATTGCATATTTCGATTATAATAATGCGAAAAATGCATATTTTATAGTATATATTTCGTATTTACTTCTAGCCCTACTGATTACAGTATAATTTTATTTCTCAATTATATAATATTAAAACAGACAAATTGTTTTTGTAACTATATTTTTGTGTTTATCTTATAAAAATTTAAATGCCTATTTTTTCATATTTTAGTAAATAAAATACATATTTTACAATTTTTTATTGCATACAAATCCTAGTCCTGGTAATTAGCTAGGTAGGTATATCCTGGGATATATCCCAACTATTTATAAAATATAAATTGTCTATTATTTGGTTAGGCGTCTAAACATTTTTATTGTATCTATTATTTTATAATTTTAAAAATATCAAGCTAATAATCGATTAATAAGTATAATAATATTCAAGTTTTAATTTATACAATTTTATTATTTTAATTATACTTAAAAAATATTGCAAACGTTAAAAACTAAATGAAAAAAACGGTTAATTCCATAGTTGTACATTCAAAGTTTAAGTTGTATAACAATTAAAGCTAACAGTTATTCCACTTTATATCTAAATGATCAGCAAATAGTATTATCAACAGTGAGATCTATGATCGATTTTCATTATTGGGAATATGTTTTGGCTAAAATTTTCTTTATTAATAGGTATTTTTTTCCTCAAAATATTTGTGCAAATATTATAAAATGTTAGCTTTTGTGCATTTAATTCTTTATTTCATGATTGATTTGGACACGAAGTCTTATATTTAACTATAATACTAATAGCGATTTATTGAAATTACCATTGTTGTTTGTGTTTTTCTATTTAAGATAAATTCTTCCCATTGCTTCTGACATAGGACCTTGTTAGAAGTACAATTTCATTTTCCGAATGATTTGTAAATTCCTACAGCTTTTGTCATTCTTGTAATTAAGATACATAAACGATGGACTTCGCCCTCCATATTACAATTTTCAAAGTTTTATTCAAAAACTTAGCAAGTAATTGACATATTTTTTTCACAAATGGATTCAAACAGTAGAACAATTTTCTATAATGTGTCCCGTATCTTATCCGCCCCAATAAAATTTAAAATGCATTTGGAGTGTATTTGATAAGTTTTTGTTAATTTTATTTTATGAACTTATAGATGCTTGCGTTGTTATATGATTTATCATTATATTATTTATTTAAAAACGTAAAACAGTAATACTTAATATAACTTTATAGTTTATACATAATTTATATTATTTTTTACCGACATCAAATTATTTAAATTTAGGTATGTTTATATTAATGTAAATTATTAACAGTTTTCATTGATTAATTTCGGGGTATACAGGTTAGTATCTCAAATGAGGAACAGGAAGTAAAAACTGGTTTTGTTTAACAGGTCAATATGTTGACGATGCTCCTCTTCAGGAGTTTGCTGTTATATGAAAGCAAATTATAAGTAATATACATAGTGTGAAGTTATATACTATCCGAGATCAATATTTTATTTATAATTATTCATAATAGTATTTATTTTACTCTTCTAACCCATTTATAATTTATAATACTATGATTCTTAGATAAAATTGGTATCGATTAAATATGAAATATATACATTGTTAAAAAATAATGAATTGCAAGTTAAAAAATAAAGGTAGAATAGAAATTATATATTTTAAAATATTAATTGTTTAAGTTAACTTTAAAAATAATTGCTTCTCTTGTTTTAAAAAATCGTGAAAGTTTTAACAATATATGTACCTATCTACTATGCATGTAGCTTTTAAATTATCAATGTTACAATACATACATATGTGTACTTAAGAAAAAATGTTAATTATTTTAGAAAAATAAAATAAAATAAATTATTATTTTCGAGGTCTGTCTTTGTTTTTTCAAATAACTTATGTTAAAAGTACAAATTAACTACAACAACAAATATTACATATTAATATATAGCTATTATCGTTATTACTTTATACGAATATATATATGAGGCACAAATTATATCGCTTTAAAATTGTAAAATCGTCAAAAACAATTAAATATACTAGAATAATGTTCTTACGCTTAAGTTTTATAATAGATTAAGTCATTAAAACTACACAAAATTGGTTCAGTCTAAATGCAAATATGCTTTGTTTCTGGTTGTACCTATAGGTTAGGTACTTTTCTTTGACGTAGCTTTACGTTTACATACAGGTGTGGCGTCCTCTTAGTGTTAATAAATTCCAATTATGTTGACACTTAAAACGATGAAGGCCTTATGAGGAAATTTGTAGAAATAAATTAATGTTTATTTATTTTTTTAAATAATTGTTAAAATTTAAAAAAATATTTATTATGGCTGTTAAACCTATTGATTTATAAACTAAATAAAATAGGTTTTACATTTCTATAGGTAAATCATCTAAACTCATTTTAGACACTTCTTATTTTTTATTTTATTTGTGCATAATTATACATTTGATCAATTTTTAATATTTTAAAAATATAGTATAAGGTACGAATTGTACCAACCAAACTGACCTACAGTCTTTTAAATGTATAAAAAGTTTAGTCAGAAAGAATAAAAATAATTGGTATCAATATAAACAATAATAAATTTATTCTGTTTTTATCAGTTTTATCTCTTTATTATACATCTATATCCCATCCAGTTATAATTAAAACGTTTAATTATTATGGAAATAATAGGTACCCTTCATGTATCGAATAAAAAATCAAAAAATCAAAAGAGACCTGTTTTAATTTATTTATTTTAACCTATATTAATTTAAACATGTTTTGTAAAAATGCGTATCTTTAATGTTTTTATATTTTGACTATGTTGCCAATCAATAAAATGTTGATGATTTATTTTATTGTTTTGTATAACTATTTAATTATTAAGTTATTACAAAATGTACAATTAAATCAGACCAAATACAATCTGTTAGGAATAAGAACTAAGAAGGATAAATAATTAAATAATTTTAGAGTAATTAACATGTTTAAAAATTAAGCAATTGTATTTCATTTTCTAGAAACAATATATTATAGTATGATACAATAATAATATGTTTTCTTACTAAATCCGTTACTTACTTTTTCTCATTGGTTCTGTGCTTTATTATACATGTTAAAACAAAATTTGATACTGATGTTATATCGCCCCGTCATGATAAAATAATTAATAATCGATATGTCCCGTTAATAAAAATAACTAAAAAACTGGTGACTCAGGTCGACAATTGAATTGTTTGCGTGGTTTTTTGCGATATGCCGAGTTTTGTTCGTAAAAGTTTGAACTAACGATCGATTTTTAATAAAAATAGTAAAAATATATAGCTACCTATACAAAATAAATTATATTTACTATATTTGTTTTTTAGTGAGACTAAAGTCTATATTGATTATAACTATGTACAATGAATAGCGATTAGACTACCTACATAGATTATAATTTGATGAATATGTATATGAACCTTTATAAAATAATAAATAAGCAGTGTTGAATCCAGATATACTTCAGGGGGAGCGAATGCCCCCCCTGAAATTTATTTCGTCCCCCCCTGACAAATACAACTTTCAACAAAATGTACCTATTTATTAAATGCACAAAACTAAAATCACGTATCACCATTCACCAATGAAAAAAAAGTGCGCCCCCCAGAGAAATTATCTGGATTCAGCACTGTATATAAGTAGTAGCTTATACGACAAATAAAAAATGAATAAACATTATGTACATATTATGTATATTTGTTTTTTTTTTTTTTAATTTTTAAATCTTTAAACCGAAATTATTTATCAGTTATATTATTAAAAACGATTAAAGTATATCTTATTTTATTTTTTTTTTAATTTTAAATGTTTTGGTACTTAAAAATCTAGTAATTTTTGCTGAACATTAAATATGTCACTCTTTTTTGCGCAAATTAGTTTTGTTGCAAAAACAATATAGCAACTCGACTTAGTCTCGAGAAAGCCACGCACGCAATTCGATCTAAATAATGATTTTTGTGTGCTGTTATATTCGGTAACACCTAATCCAATAATTTAATGAATCTTGAGAAAAACTTACAATTATTGTAGTTCTGTATTATTTATTTATTATAACTTATAATAGTTTTTTTATAAACCAATAATCAAACTGATACATCAATACTATGTTTGTATTTAGTTTATCATAGATGATAGCGGATGATATAGATACAATTATATATTATATATATCAACCTCTTACTGAGTTGAATGGGGAATGAGTTAAATGATAAAGTTCTATTTGAATTTGATACAGTTTTAAAAAATCATAATTATTTGTTCACTTTTTAATGATTAAAATATAATAGTTTGATAACAAACTAAGTATTATATTATATAATGTCCAAGATTAGTTTGC
Organism: Aphis craccivora; assembly: GCA_009835225.1. Lineage (NCBI taxonomy): Eukaryota > Metazoa > Arthropoda > Insecta > Hemiptera > Aphididae > Aphis > Aphis craccivora. The sequence continues at coordinate 13,285 of VUJU01000792.1, read as the reverse complement.
TCTGTTTGTAATTAGGTAAATTTATATTTTTTTGCATTGTTTCTTTACTTGTGAGTTGTGATTGTCTTTTCAATGACTATTAATACACAATCTTAAATCATGATATTAAAAGACACCTAAAACTAATATAGAATTACCTTTAATTACCTTATTGTTTTTATTATTAAATAATTAGCACATATTATGTAAATGTATATTTGAAGTAAATAGAATATTTTCAATTTTAAGCATTTATATTGATAAATCATAAATATTGTACTCTGAGATAAGTTAAATTTTTTTTATTTTCTGGTATTTTCTATTGGCTAAAAATACACTATACTCATTACAATTTACGAATTCTTAGAACAGTTAATAAGTTAGTTCACCCGAAATTTATTAAAACAAATTATTGTAATTTCATCGTTATCAAAAAAAATAATATATATATATATATATATATATATATATATATAGATTATAGATTAAAGAGCTATAAGTATAAAAATTAACTAAAAACAAGGCATATAGAGGTACCTTTAAAACACGCAAACAGTCATTATAATATAATTATCGCATTTACAAGTGTGAAACCATATAAAAGAACATCATATAAGGTATCACGATTAATATTTGTTTGTTACTGCAATTTATATTTGGCAAGGTTTTTGTACAAACCATAGTCGATTTTAGTGACCGGAATAAAATATTTATTATGCACTATTATACTATTAATAAAGTTTTGTTGTAAAAGTTATCTTTTTTTCGAAGAATTGTCGATAGATGTTCTCTTCCCTTACGTTTTCAAATCTATTACAATTTTAGATTCTGATCGGCGCGATGAATGTATTGATTGTATAAAGTTGTGTTTTTTTTTGTGTGTGTTTGTGTACACGAGAACGTGTCGAAAAAAATGTTCCTAATAAGTTGTTTTTATAGTCATTAAAAAATTATAAGAATACATAGGCACAATTTTTTTTTATTAGCATTTAAAGTTCAAATATTGACAAAAAATCGTCAAAATCATGAATATTTGCAAATTATTTTGTAGATATAATTCATAAAAATATTTGTATAAGTAGCTAAGAGTTGAAAATTCAATACGAGATTTTCCATGAGTTTAGCTTATAATAATTATAAAAATTAAATTCTGGTATATTCAGGCCATTTAAACATAAACCTCCTTTTTCACCAACCATTCGAAGTTATATTCTAGACTGACAAATCATCTCCGCTCAGAATCGTTTTTCGTATACAATGATACCTATCATTGGATTCAAATTTAATACTCCTATATATATAATAATGATCCATACGGCACCTAATGTACAGCAGAGTGGTATACCCACTTACCCACTTTTTTAACTTTTTACTTATTGTATTGTTTTGTGTTTACAGATTGTAAATATCTTTTATAATAAAGAAAAAATTATCTTAAAATAATATATATTTTTAATTATATAGTGCATGTATTATATTAATAATTTTAAATTTCAGAATGGAACTCCAATGTGGGAAGATTTCATGGCAAAAGCCACAAAACTTCATACGTGTCTTCGGTAAGCTATTAATTATTAAAAGTTTAAAATAAACTATTTTATCAAATATTTTAAATAAATTAAGTTATCGTTATTACTAATTTACACTCTTTATTATTTTGAAAAATAAATTGTGTATACAAATTTACAACTTAGTATCTTATTCAATACCCACTACACAGCAGAAAAGTTACTTAATTTCCTACTCTTTTTTTTAAGTTGTTACCAAGAAAATAATATTTTAAACAAATTTTAATGAAGGTATAATTAGATTGATAAATCTAATTATAAATATTTTTTATTCGTGTTTGGTTCCTACAAAATTTTCAATTTTATTAAATTAAAATATTCAGTTGGGTTTTGGTTCGAACTCAAAGATAGTCAGAGTCCTAACATCTCACTTATACCCCTAAATAAAATACATGTTTACTTTGCTTGTTATTTAAAAATGTTTAAGTCATACAGAAACATCGAAAAAGTATGCACTACCTATTTATTGTTAAATTTAATACTTTATCTATATTTTTTGGCATTTTTTTCGTTATCATACTTAAACATATTATAGTTTTTTTAAAGTTATTTATAACATTTACATTTAGGCTTACGCTCTTAATTTTATTTAAAATATTTATTGTATAAAAAAATATTACATAATATATTATATCATAAATATTATTATGCATATATGTGCCTGTATATAGTTTATTTTCTTTATAAAATATGTTAATATTGTTTGCTTATTTATTTTTCCAACCTATTATTTATTATTTAATATAACGGTGTATTAGGCACTCAACTATAATTTTTTTAAAACTATAAACATTTGTTTATATGTAGTCATTAACTATAATTAATATTTTTATACATATAGGTAATCAATATTTTTGCAATATTAGTTATATTGAACTCTGGTCCACTTTAATTTTTTTGTTGTTGTTAAAATTTAAACATAAATAAATTCAGACTTTGTCAGTAAACATTAAATGAACTTTACTGGTCAAAAATTGAATTAAGTTTATATTTATCTGTATAAATAAAACAGTATGCTTATTGACTGATCTATCAACGCACAGCTCAAATCTTTGGACAGATTGCACTAAATTTTGGCATACAGATAGCTATTATGACGTAGACATCCGCTTAGAAAGGATTTTTGAAAATTCAATCTCCAAGGGGGTTAAAAGGGGTAAAAATTGAAAACTTGTTTTTGTTCCGATTTTTTTGAAATTAAGTATACATACTTTATACAACTAATAAACATTGTTTATAAACTTTATTTTGTGAAATTCAACCATTAAAGGGGGGTTAAAAGGGTTGAAAAGTGTAAAAATAGAAAAAACCACCTAGCCGAAACCGCTGTATACATTTTTATATTTAAATTTAAAGCCGGCAACGACGAGTAATTCAGCTAGTTTTTAATAAGTATCATATTTACAATATAATATGTTGTATGACAAATTGTAATTAGGTAATGAAATAATTATTTCCTCCACATTATAATTATCTGTTCATTGTAAGTTCTAGATCTAGACAAAACATATTATGGAATAGTTTTTGGTTTTATAATGGCTTATAGTGTAAAGTAACATTTTGTTTTATGAAAAAAAAACTTTAAAATTGAAATTAATCTTTATATTAAAATATATATAGTTAAGTATGTAAAATTGAGTGATGCAAAACTATTAAATAGTTGGTTTTATTTTTTTATTTTTTATTTTTTTTGTTTAATTATACAAAAATCCTTACACCTAACCTAACACACCTTGAGCAAATTATTTTAATAGTTTAATTGTTACTAAGGTTAATTGATTACACATGGCCATGTATAGATTATTGTTAAAAATTATTAATTGGTTATTAATGACAAATGTGTTTAAACCCCTGAATAAATGTCCTACCTAACTACCTATATAACTTGGAAAATAAAAATTTTATAGTTTGTTTATTATATAATTAATGTGATTATTATTATCGTTTTACAGAGCAACGATTCACGCTATCGGAGCTTATCTAGACGCTTTTCAAAAAATTGCTGATGCTGCCACTAATGCTAGAGGTAATTTATTTTTTAAATATTATTATTGTCAATAAAATATAGCACAACATATTACTACACTTTTCAGGCATATTATTATAATTCTAACGATAAACTAAGCATTATTCTCCTATAAATATTAATAAGTATGCTGTGTTGTACTTTTATATAAATAATGATATAAAAATACTATTTAAGAAAAAAATTAAATAATTACATTTTTAATTCCCATCTTGAAATATTCATAATATTATATTGGTACTAATAAATTTGTGTATTTTAATTACCGTATCTGTTCATAGTATTCTATTAATAACTTATTAGTTTATTACTATACCTAATCTATGAAGAATAATAATTTTCGCATATAATTTAAAAGCCATAAATATTATGTATATGTCATAATTATAATATATTCTGATATTAATAAATATGTTTATTTTTTTTTTTAGTATTCTTTAAAAAATATATAATATATAAGTAAATGTTTTGAATATAATATTCAATAATAGAATGTTTTGGATAAATTTAAATTAAAAATATAGAAATATAATATTATTACAAAACGTTTTAATGTAGGTATATATATTATTTATCAACATCGGTATAATACCACATTATTTTTGGATTGCAGTAAATGAATAATAATAATAATATATTATAATGTACCTATAAACATTATTGTAATATAGTACTTAGTGTACTAAGTCATTGAATTATACAGCATGTTCACGCTAAGAAGTACCACTAAATATTTCAGCTGGATTACCAGGAAAGCCTTACCTAAATATACATTTCTAACCTGGTAAAACCTTTTTGGTAGTATGCGCACGCACAATAAAAAAATTTTTAAATAGTACCTAATCACAAAATTAGCAATTTGATAAGTTGAAATTTATAAATACTTAATCGATTTTAAGGATGTCCACCTATTTAGATACTCCCATAATATTCCATACTTTTTAATTAAAAAAATTTTTATTTTAAATGTTTTCTTAAAAAAAAAATTGGTGTTGAAATATATTAAAAAAATAATTTTTATTAAACCCAATTTTAATCTAAGGTCATTTAGATGAAGTATTTAACAGGACCTCTTAACGTGAACACTACATTACCTATGCTGATAATTGTTAAGTAATTTTATTATTATATTTCATATAAATACATTTTAATAAAAAATACATGTCATATAGTATTGTTTCATGAAATACCTACTTAGTATATTTAATATTTGTTCATAAATATTAAATTATATGCTTATTACTACAAGTCAAGTTTCAGTTACTTAGTAAAACTAAAAAAATAATTAGTCGTTAAACTAAAAAAAATCGATAAATATACCATTATAATATATATCTATAAGTTTAGAACTATAATAATAATTAATGAATAATAGAAAAACAAGCAGCCGTTTTACATGCAACCTTAATGTAACTACCCTTTACAGATTATATAAATCATAAACATTTATTTACTTAAAATTAAAACTATTCACACATTTTAAAAATCTAGACTCAATTAACTTTTATTTTTTGAATTTAAGATAAATATCCTTTTTTGTACATTTAACTAAAATATTTTTTCAAGTAATTTAAAAAAATAATTTACTAAGTATCAAGATTTTTTTTGTCTATTGAATAAAACGAGTTAGAAAAAGATTGTTAATTTATAAATTGTTAATTTTCATCTTAATAAATGATTTATCTTACCATAAATTAATTTTTGAAATTTGAATTATATAATTCCTTGATTTACTTGTACAGAATTTCAATAATTCGTTTTCATTTTTAGTTATTTAATAATTAAGTTAGATAGGTTATAATATATCTATTGCTGATACATAAGTATGTAAATATATAAAACCATTTTACCTAAACAATTTATTTTGTATTCAAATTGCTTAATATGTTGTTTTTTGTTATTCTAAAATTCTCTTATAAATATTATTCATATTCTTCTCTATAACTATTCTTCATGGCAAAATTTAAAATGATATATTTTATTTATTTATATATCAGGAAAATAAAGGTCAAATTATAATTTTAATTATTTGTTGGATAACAAAAAATAGTTTTGGCTTAATCAAACCATTAGAGCAAATCATCAACAATATAAACAAATAATGGTATGCTGTCCAGTAAACAGCATTGTTTCCTTTCCGGAAAGGATTTCCATTTGAACGATCGTTACCTATACTGAATGATAAGCACTACTAATAACATTATAATATTTCACTATCGAACTTTTCGAGTTAGTCAGTCGTTTCAGCCCCAGATATAATCACCCTCGATTTGAGGGCTGTTGGTATTTTCTACAGGATTTTAACCCTCATACTGAATTTACGACCGGATCCCCTATTGCATTTTCAAACAACCCTCAAATAATTATGCATGTGCACGATGCTCATTTTCGAAAAAATTATAAACATTACCCCAAAAATGATTTTGACGCTCTCTTGGTTATTCTTGATCTTTAAGCACACCAAATATTTAATAATGATATTATTTTTTTTTAAGAATTTTTACAATCTATTACTACATAATAAGTTATATTATATATTATTTTGTACGATAAACACATTTTTTAACATGCATTTATACGAGAAAAAACCTAGTTGCATCTAAAAACTTAATCTAATCGAAATATTTAATATATTTTTTTTTTTTTTAATTTACTTAAATCAATGTTAAATATTGATGTAAATAAATTCTAGTTGTAATTAAAGGTGTAGTCGAATAATGACCAAACTTAAAGTCTATGTATTATTATGATATATACATGCATTTCATTTCTATACTTATTCATTTTTCTAATACTTACCTATCATAATTATTTTAAAATTATAAAATACATTCAATATTATTATTAGAGATATGAAAATAAAATATATACCTATGGTATAAGCGTAAAAGTAAATTTAAATTAAGTAGTTATCTCTATATTCTTATATAAATTCATTGAAACTAAAATATGTAATGTTTAATATTTTTTATTATTTATTTGTCCAACTTTAAAGAATAATGTTTTATAAGAGCAAAAGATAACTTAAATTGTCTCAAAATCATAATATTTACTGTATGCATAAAATTAATACATATTTTTTGCACTTCTAACATTGTATTTAATTTTTTCCCGAATATTTTTGCTAAACAAAAAAAAAACCTATTTAATTTAATTTTTATAGGTGCTACTAAAGAAATTGGAACTGCATTGACCAGAATGTGTCTTCGTCATAGAGCAGTTGAAGCTAGAATGAAAACATTTTCAAGGTAATATACCCTAATATGAATTTTAAGATAATACGTTGTATAGTGTATACGAATATGAACACATGAATAGTGAATACACATTTTGAATCTTCTAATATTGGGTGAAGTTATAATTGTTACCCGTGTAAAAAACACGTAGACATTAAATAAATAATAATAATATGTAATGTATTATACCTAAATTAATCTATTCTTATTGTATATACACAATTAATATATTGATTTAGGTATTTCTATCACAATTGTACCTATTAATTTAGTAAAATATACCTACCTACCTACCTAATTGGATATAATTTAGTGTTTAAATAGATTAATATTTTCATCAAATGTATTTTATAACGTATTCTTTATTTTTATTTTTTAATATTTTTATTTGTTAGAACTATTTAAACCTAACAAAGTTATTATTCAATCAAGAAAATATGTGTGACATGAATTATTTAAATAATATAAATTTGTTATTAATACTTAAAATAAGAAATAAGTCTAAGTTGTCTGACTATAATTTACGCGATTTTCTAATAATAACCATTGGCACTTTATCTCCCTATCTGAATCGAATATTTTGTATGCTTCATATGACAGGAGTTAGAACGTAACCGAAACTAACTTGTTTTTTATTGAATTCGCAGCGCGATAATGGACTGTTTGGTGGTTCCGCTTCAAGAGAAACTAGAAGATTGGAAGAAGACTATTGTCAACCTAGACAAAGAGCACGCTAAAGGTAAATAAACTCAATGTTATTTCCCCATTTTTAAAATAATATTTTTCTTTAAAAATATTAAAACTACATAATATCCTTAAAAAATCTAAAAATAGTTCTTCAAATATTGAATTATAAAAAAATATAATTAAATGTAAAACATTTAAAATATAAATATGTCGATTTATTGTTATTATCATTTAAGATAGGTTTATTAAACTGTATAATAATATTTAATGAAAATATATACAAGAAGTTTATAATGTTTATATACAAAAAGGTGGATGAATTCATACAAATTATATAAATGTTATAATTATTTAAAATAATATACTACTTATAAGAAAAAAATTTTCTGTTTAAATATTAAAATTATTTTAATGAATAATTATATGCAATATACGAAGTGTGTATAATTACATTAATAATATAGCTATAAATTCTTAGTAAAAATGAATATTAGATAAGTACATTATACAGTACTACACAGTGAGTACATATTATATGTACCTATACTATAGAAAAAACAAATAGCCAACCCAAGACAAATGTTGTAAATAAATAAGCTACAATTAATTTATAGGTAGTAGGTAGGTACTACACCTACTTTGTATAATGCTATGTTTTTTATATTAGACTATACTATACTATGTTGACTGTTATGCTGCAATATAAATTATTTAATTTATTACAATTTTAAATCACTTTTTTTTTGCATATTTGAGCAAATTCCTGATAAAAATTTATAAAATACATGTTTTTTGTAAAATTTCTTATCTCTTATTAAAATTAAAAACGAGTTATGTGATAACATTAGAGATTTTATAAACTTAAACAATTGTATTAATAGTGTATATTTTTATTTGATTGTATTTTTAAAAATACCTTAATACCTACCTATTATATATTTATACGATATTAATCATATGAGATAAAAACTTAAGTCCTCACATAAATTTAACAGAACCTAAATTGGTAACTTTTAGTTTTTTCAGAAGAAAATAATTACCTAGCTCGTTTTACTCGACTTACTAATCATCAAATCGTATATATATATCTCCAAGAATTAAATATTTAAATCGTTATAATATTAAAAATTTAAATTTTAGCGCAAAAAAGGTTCAAGCATTAATCAGTACCTAATCACATTTGGCAATAGACAATAAAAAAACGAATGCTTCGCGTTTTCTATATCGTGTTTACAGACTATTTAAACTTTATAAATTAACCATTAATTAATGAGTATAATACAAATGATTGAGAAGAATATTATTTAATTATCTTGAGTCCTATATTTACACACTGCATGACTTATTATCATTTCCGTTTCTGAGAAAACTCCCTATTAGAGAACACTAAAATGTATATTTTTATTTATCACGTGTAATATATAGTAAAAACATGTTCTTCGTAAATGTTCTACAGATCGATAATATATATATTATTGGATAGTGATTTTAAAGTTCCAATTTAACATCTACAATTAAACTGAAAAAAAAACATAATTCTTGAATGATTTTTCATTACCTATATAAATAGTATACTTAATGTTCATAAGATTTTACTTCGAAAACTTTAATTTCAAGTTTAAGACTGTTATAGAAACTTACAAATATAATAGTCTCATCAGTCAATAGTCATTGTAAATCGAAGTGAACACGATTTTAAATATTACATATACATTTGAATAGTAAAGTTTTTCTTAATTCTAAAACGAACTGTTATTTGGACACCTACCAATAAGCCTAAAATTCACTAAAAATATCTAATTTTTTTATAGTTGACAAATGACGACTTTTGTTACTTATTAGTAACCGTAGCATTCTATAATTTAATATATAAAAAAAATGCAATAATATGTTTTTCCGTTGAAAGTGAATGTATATAATTGTTTTATATTTACATTTAAAATGATTAATAAATATTAAAACATATTTCATTAATATATTTTGTAACATATTATACCTACTTATAATCCATAACTTGTCATGATTTGTTTTTGTTCAATAAAATAAAAAAATAAACATTTCTGCTTACATTTTTAAAGCATTAGAACAATTACATTAATCAACTAATATAATATTTCTACTTCTAAGTTCTAATCGATTTTATCAAAATAAAATGTAAACATGTATATTGTATATCTTGTAGAGATATTGTATACTGATGAATATGTGGTTTATTGAGTTAAATTTGCATTTATATGAAGACATTTTTATGACACAGAATACAAACACGTATACTTTTTTTTCTGTCAATAAAGCTAACTAGCATGTTGTTTTCTTTCTTATACCGATAATGAATAAAATACTAATCCAACATTCCCATTTACATAAATTATTCTATTATTGTTCATTACAGAGTATGATTTTTTTTACATTTTTAAACATTTTTATTAAACCCGCCTGTAAGTTATTGTATTATTTATTACAAGCATAAATAGGTATTATATATAGTGTAATTGTGTGTACAAAACATAAACATACAATTATACAATTCATAAAATATAATGTTATAGTTATATTTTATAAGAACGTTTTAAGCAGCGTTGTTTTTTTATTTGGTAAACGAACTTTTTTGAAAATTCCAAGACTTAAAACCAATAATTATATATCTTATAATAAAACTATTATACTTTTAAAGCACCCATCCGCTTCTTTCACCTTAGCATA
>VUJU01000791.1:14743-81418 GCA_009835225.1 Aphis craccivora | reverse complement strand
GCTGACAAATCATCTTCGTTCAGAATCGTTTTTCGTATACAATGATAATTATCATTGGATTCAAATTTAACCGTCCTACAATATATAGTGATCCACATGGCACCTAAGGTACAGCAGAGCGGTACCCACTTGCCCGCTTTTTTTCTTTGTATGTCCATGCCTTACCGAAGGCAGAGTGAGTTGTTATTATTTATGGTACCGATCCACCTTGGTTTTTGTCTAGGTAAGTATCCAAATTCACAGTTTCTAGACATAATATAAAATTTTCAAAACAGTTATATTTTTTTTTTGTGCTAAATATAGATTTATAAAATGTTATACTTTTTATTATTTTTATGTATGTTGTATGTACAATAAGACTGGTTACAAAATTATTCAAAATCAATAAAATATAAAAATTATATATACAGAATTGTTTTATACTTTTATAGACATTTCAAACATTTTAAATTGAAAATAGGTATATCAATAAAGCTCGATATTAAAAAAAAAAAAAAAAGATTTTACTTATTTTGTTATAGGTACCTAATTTTATAAGAGATTGGACATTTTTATTATTTATATCGTATATTATTATTGAATATACATAGACAAAGTGAAATTTATTAAATTCTAAGTTATAGTATGTCAGTAACATAATATGACGTTACATATTATGTAATATTTTATGAAATTATATTATATTATCTATTACTCGTAATTACTATATTTGTATTATACACAATGCAATAATCATTATACATCAAATTTGATTTTGGCATACATTAGTTCAATCCTCCATAATACTAATAAAAATAAATAAATACCTAATAGCAATATTAATATATTTATAAATATAGGTTGATTGACGATTTGTGTTCAAATTATTTTTCCATACCTAATATTCATGTAAAATTATTGATGATTCAATTAAAATTGAATGAGTCCATTACACAGTGATCTACTCAACGACTTATACTCAAAATCTACCTATAGCCGTGCATATGTAGTGACTTCTCTATTAAAATATTTGTTTAAAGTTTTTATGTTTTTCACAAATGGGTCAATTAGACAATAATAGTATATATGGGCCCAATAATACCATATCTAAGTCCTTCCATGTCTCATATTATATTAGAGTTATGAATACTGAGAGTAATTTTTATTATACTTTTTATAATACTGGCTAACAGTCGAATATTTCACCTTGACTGTTTGATGTATATTGTTATATTATTATTGTGATTGCTTTTAGCAAAACTTTTTTCCGAGTACTTAACTACATTTTTTTATGATTACAATAATATCGACTTGCAGATTTGTATATACATTTTTATTTAATGTTGAAATATACTGTCGTTTTATAATACGAACAATACGTTCTCACATTGTTCATACTTACTTAAATTAATTATTTATAGGAGTTTGTTCCCCTCGTGTATCCTTTGTATGATTTACACCCTCCGTTCCAGTGTTCGAGGATGATTAAAAAGCTTCAAAGAATTTACAAGAAGCCGTGTAAATATTAATTTCGAGTAGTGAATAAATATGTCTAATGTGATATCGAACTAATAGCGTAGTCAACGTGGAAAAATATTCCCGTTTGACTTTTTCGTGAGCAACGAAAAGTTTTGAATAATATTGATTCAATCAATTATTGTAATATTCATCATTATAAAATAATAATATCGTAGACTAATCTACGTATACGATTCATCATAATACGTTAAGTATAATTCTGTATTAAAAGGTATTAAATTGACATGATAAGATTAAAAATCTCGTATATGTTCATGAAGCATAATATTACGTGTGTCTCTTTACTGACTTTACTTTAAGTTATCCATAATACATTTACAACGAATTCAAGGAAATTATCTATCGATGAATTAATATACTAAACGTGGAACTCAGTCACAACATTTCATTTGTGTAATGATGTCTGAATGCGAAACTTGCATCACGGATAAACATATGTGTATAAATTAACTCTCGTATTTGACTTTCTACATTTTAATTTTTGAAAGACTTCAATAACACTCCTAAATAAACATTACACAACGGGCTGCCTTTCAAAATGAAGGTACATATTTAATTTTTAAAGGTTTTGTAAATTTATTAGAAAACTAACTCAAGTGTTAATTAAGTAAAATGTGTTTAACCGTTTTAGCTTTCTGCCATCAAATGATAAATTATGTAAAAGCGTACCTATACCTGTACAGAAAGATACGGAGCGACGAGAGCTTTTTGTGATGTGATATTCAGTAGGTAGGTAGGATGGCTAGGCAGATATACGCGTCAGGTTTTAATTATATTAATATTACTACGGTATAGTTGTTATTATTAACTATTTAAATATTTTAAAATTCCTCGCGGGTCGTTAAAATGCTTCGTTTCGTCAAGTTTCATGTTATTTTACAACTGCTGTACACGTCCAGTAAGCGAGTGATTGTAATTTCACTTTAAACCGTTTAAATACATTACATTTTACGATCCATCAAAAATACACTGTTATGAGTTTATCAAAAATATTGTACAAATAAATATAGACAAATAATATTCTGAGGGTTAGAGAAATCGATAGAGGAAAGGGGTACTCTGCGGCTAGTATATCATACTAAATACTATTGCGTGAACGTATATTTAATGCCCCTTGTCAGTATAAGCACGGCGGTACTTTTGCAAACGACCGTAAAATTGAAAAAGGAATATAATCGCCGTGGAATTTATACACGGTAAACAAAAACCAGTCGTCGGCGTTTGTCGAAGATTTGCTACGACGGATGAGACGAGCTAAGGATACAAGCGAAACAAAGCTACCGTGGAATATTGCGAATGCCCAAGGCTTTTATTTCGCTTACCCGCCGCGGAGACAAACGGCTAACCGACCACATAATGTAATAGCTTTTTTTTTTGCGTCAGATGTTATTTGGCATTGCTTATTGAACCAATGCTTCTCCGGGGGAATGGAGGAGACATTATTATATACCTATATAAAATAGTTTAATAATAAAAAAAAAATGTATAAATATAATAATAACAAATACCAATAATAATAATATCGAACCTATATAGGATTCTCGGCGGGCTCCTCTTCCGGTCTGACTGACTTATAATGTTACCGGCGTTCGGTTTGCATTTACGTTCCAGTGAATTTTCATTAAGCGTTCTTGGTGCAAATCGAACTTCTGGATGAAAATGATGTCGGGCACGATTAACAAATGCTCACGCGATTCCAGTGGATACGAATGACATAACTAAAATACGTATATAATATACTGCACGTGTGCAGATATGGAGATTGGAAAATCCATTATAACTTACTAATGTATTAAAATACCTACTCGAAACCCCAAAACAATTTAAATGAAATAATATCAAACAGCATACCTACCACATACGCGCAAGATATTTCGAATTATATTTGAATTTCTGACATGGACAAAAGATAATATTTAATAAAAATATTGTATTTTTATGGGCGATTTATAAGTTTTAGTTTTTTTTTTTTTTTAATCACATAAATACCCCAAAACACTAATACCTTATACAACAATTTATTGTTTATTCAATATTTAATATTATAGCTCTTAATTTTAAAATAATTATTTATCATTATGTAATATCGATTTAAAAGAAACAAAATAAGATACTTTATTTAATGTAAAGATTTGTTGCAAACTCAGAAGAAAAAAACATATTTCTTACATTTTTAAGTGTTGTTGATTTTTATTTAGTTTTATTGTTTTGTAATAATTTGTGTTATTATCTATTTGAATTTATTAGGCAATTAATTTATTATTATTAAGTGCGATTAAGTTATTATGTACTTCTAAATTGTATAATAACGTTGATAACTTAAATATTATGTTTTTCTAAATACCACATTAAAACAAGGATTTTTTGGAGATCATTGAACATCTTAGTTGATTTTAAATATTTTACTATTTATTTTAATACTACAAATATATTTTATAAGTGAATTTTTCTATCCATAGATATAAGCTAAATTCCAATATCATTGTAATAAAATTATCAAAATATAAGTTAAATTCTTGGTTGTAGATGTTCGTATGGTAAAAATATCATTGCACAGTGCACACATTGCCGGATTTTGGCTTGATCCCGTGAGGATAGCACCTAGGTCAGAAAATTTTGAATCAAACCTAATAACATTTTTTTCGATTTTAGTCTTGAGGAGGGGGATTTGCAAATTAGTGAAAAGCTAGGACGACCTAATGATGATGGGAGATGGTAAACTGCAGCAAAATTTACCTTTTTCTAAAAGTGGATATGTAAACTGCGACAAAAAAAAAATGAAGATTATAAATCTGCAACAAAACCGATAAGATACATTATACAAACTGCGGCAATTATTATACATACTTTCTATATACACTATATAATATACGATATTCTATATGCATGTGTATTATTTAATTAGGTATAATGAGTGTTATGATAGCTTATAAGTGTAGATACTCTAAGTATAAGGCTTAAAAATAAAGAAAAACCAATTTTTAAAATTGAAAAATATATTATTTAAAAAATCGTATAATCATAAAAAAAAAATAAATAAAAAAAATTAAATAATAATACAATAGCTACCTATTTAAAATTTTGTCGTTTATTTTTAAAACATACTTTTTTCAAAAATTCATATCTTGAAATTTGTCCATCTTCTTTCATTTGTCGCTGTATATTAATAAATTTTTATTTTTGCGTTGTCGCTTTATTTCTTTGTTGTATTATCCTTACTTCCCTTCTTCTACACTTCTATTTTCTATATATGTATCAACTTGAATATGTTGTAGAGTATCTATAAATTTATATAGTGATGGATGATGATGTTAAAAATAAGCGTTAAATTTTAAATGGAAAGATTCACATACATTACTTGTTATAACCTCTTACTCGTATCATCATGGAGACATATTTCGATACAGTTGAAGAACTAGATATTATGTATAAGTACTTACCTATATAACCTATATAACGGACAATAAATATGATAACACGTAGAGATAATATAAATTATAATAATATTAATACCTTAGATCATATACGATATAATATGATCTAAGATTAATACAGTGTTACCTTAACACTTCAGAGAGCACTTTCACCAGTTTAGGTTTACTTAAACAAGCGGTCTGCAGCTTATTATGGAGGTTAGGTTAGGAGCTTATCGCGGGCTGACGGAGACAACGGAAAGGTCCAGTGCGAACTCGTCCCACACCGAAGCCACGGTACCAGAGGTTGAAATACCTAAGAGAACAACCACCTCCTCACCACTTATTGATATGTAGATATCACTAGGAGAGGAGGTAGTGGCGGTTATACATTATGTTTATATGGGAGGGAGGAAAAGAAAGCCAACCCCCACCAGAGCATTTTTATAAATAGTATATACTTATAATATAAAATGTACATAATATGAATTATAGTTATAGCAATGTTTATATATTTATATTAAAAAAAAATTTATATAAATTATGTACCTACCATAAATGTATTGAATAATATTATTATTATGTATGTTAATATTGAAAGATATACATATTTGTTTTATAAATGCAGAGCAAGCAAAGCGAGCAAAAAAATGTTGTGCCCTTAAATTTAATTCCCGGTAATATAAAATAGTATTATCCACTCCTAATTTGTATCTACTGATTTCTATACCAAGTTAATCAGTGTATTTATCGCATATTCTAATCACAGTTCATAGACAACAGAAAAAACTATGGACTAATATAATATAGATACTATCCGTGGTTAAAACTTAAAATATGATCAAGAAAGAGCCCAAGGGGGGTCCACGGTGTCTCCCTTATAACCACCACAGAGGCATAATTATTGTTGGGAGGCACGGACGCAGGTCGCAGACCCCCCAGCGGCTGACGACGCGGACATGGAGACGGGTAGGTAGAAAATGAGAGTAACTTATCGACAATCAGTTATCATATGTAACCAGATATCACATATAACACGTATTATACCTAATTAAACGACAAACGTGTATATATATAGATTATCGAAATAATATGTATGTATAATATATATATAATATACACAGAAAGTATATAAAATAAATTGCCACAGTTTATATCATATCGACTTTTAGAAAAAGGTAAATTTTTCCGCAGTTTACAAATCTAGAGCAGTATTTAATCTAAATTCGGTTCAAACTGCGCTTAATCTTGTAGAAGTTTAAAAAGTTGTAAATAGATATTACAGATATAAGTTCAAATTCAAGTGTGTTATAAATTTAAAATATTTAACCATTAAATAATTTAATAACTTTGTTTAAAAAATGTAGTGATGAACAACAGTTATTATCTAATATAATATTTGACTACATTATATCGTCCAACATAAATATTTAGTTGTTTAACATTATACATTCATACATATCAATTCAATTATAATTTAAATATATAAATAAACTTCTTTTAAAATCCTTAATTAGGGTTCTCGAAGCATAAAATATGTATATAATTTAAATTTCCATTTTCACTTACGTTGTTGAATTGTTTTATAATTGAATCTTTATGATATTACAGTCTGTATTGAATTACCTTTATAAACTGCTAAAAGTTACTCTAGCTCGAATGAATCTAAAATACATATTCATGTATTTTTTGCTATACACACGTAGATTGCCAATATTTTGAATATTAAGTATAGTTATTAATTAATTTAATTTAAACACTCGTCTGTTGACGAGCAAAGATAGATATTATTTTTTTCATTCTAATTAAAAGAAGTTGACACTTTTTTTAAATATTGCATTTCATTTTATACTACTATATTATACTACATTAAAATGTATCCTCTTATCTGGGTGATGCATAATAAGAATAAATCAACAAGCTCTTAGCATATTATTATAATACATTTCTAATGAGCTTATATATTGCTCAAAGTCGCATTTCAAGTACAATTACACTGTACCAATACCATTATGAAATCTTACTTTTTATGTTCAAAAATACATAATATTTTTATACAATATTAATATGTAATATTTCGAATTTATATGTATGAAAAAATAAATACTTGTGTTTCAATTTTTAATATTATTAGCTTTTAAAAGTTAAAATTTATAAAAATACTAAGAAAAATCAATTAATATCATAATAAATGAAGTTTAATATTCATATTATTAAAAAACAAAAAAATAACCAAAACACTAAATAAATCGCAAATACTTGTATTATTGTATTTTACAAATATCATAAAATGTAAGTAAATTAAAATATGATTATTTTATGACAAGAGCTAGTTTAATATTAAAGTATACTTCAATTCGCAAATAGTAATAATACAGCAACACTATGTGATATTATTGCATACTATATTTAGATATAGTTTATAATATGAATAATAAAAAAATAATTCTGGTGACATTTTAAATTCTGAATGGAGCAATAAAATGTACTAGTTTTACGATAATGGTGTGTGGTTTTATTTTATTTTTTGTATATCCGTATACTCGAATTTAAAAAGGAAAAATATCATGGTCTTTCACTTTAAGTATGGTTTCTAATAGTAAATTAGATCTAGTTGGTATACTTTTTATGGTGGGGGTGGTGGCGTGAGAGTGGTTAAAGGTAAGTTTCCAGAATTTTTCAAAATATTTGGGAGAACAAATCAACAAAAATACTAATTTTTAGGCAAAATTAGTTGTTAATGAAATCGAAGTTGTTTATTTGTTGCCATTCAAAAACTCTAAAGGCTTTTTTCACCAAGTATTAGAATTGTTTAACACGCTAAATTTTTTTTAAATTAATTGTTTTTTGTGTTATATCAAGATATTTTAAATTTATTTTCGATTTATCTATAATTTTAAGGACTAATGAGTTTTATGACAAAATGAACGTCACCAAACTTATTTTAATGTTAAATATAAATATTTTAAATAAACTGTAGTAAAACATTTTGGGTAATTACGAGTACTTAAAGAATAAACATGTAGTTATTGTAATAGCATTTCTCATTTAGTTCTTCGAGAACAAGAGCAGAAATACTAAACTTTGATATAATATGATTCCTAAACATTGAAATATTTGAAATCCTTAAATTTCCGTATGTGTACATTACTTGAAACTTACAAAAAAAAAAAAAAAAAGAAGAAATTTGTAATACATCTAGTCTAAAAAACAGAGAATAGAAAACATTAAAGTATATGGAAAAGTATCTGAATTACAGCAATTTATTATTTAGATATAATACAACCACTGAGTTCCAAACCTGGGACAAGCATTGTTTTTAAAGCATTTCAAAATATTCAGAAATTATATTATACTACGTATATATAGTATATTTAAAAAATATATTTAGATGCAACTCTCTAATACTTTTGTACAGTATTTTTATTTTATTTAATGTTGACAAAAATCATTATACTAAGTTAAAAATGTTGTAATAGTTTATATTTAAAGTTCATAAGCACAATTTTCATTTATAAAATAGAAATAGAAGATAAAATTTACATTTATAAAATTTGACAAAATCTTGATTTATAAATTATTTTGTAGTTATAAAATTATAAAATTTTCAATTTAAATAGATTAAGTTTGAAATGTAATACAAGTTTTCTTATAAGTTTTCGTTACAGAAACCTTATAATATCAAAAATACAAACGCACAATTTATTTACTTATATATAATACCTATGTACTATATATATGTGTGTATGTGTACCTACCTTTAAACCTTCAAATTTTAAATTTTGATGAATTCGGATGATTATTATTAAATAACACATTCGTAAGGTAATATAATTTATTTACTCAGTTCTAGGTTCACTCGAATTCTACTATACTATATAATGACTTCTTTATTTTTTTCAAAATGAATACATGAATATTAATGAATACGAGTATTCATGACATCTATAAAAAAATGTGATAATTCTGAATTAAACATTAAATTATAAAACTATATTAAATCTCGTAAATTACAATTTACCAAATTGCACAAAATTAGCGTACCTTTACTTAAATTGCATAATTAATAAACTCTATATGTTTTAAAAGTTAGTATAATATTTTTTAACAGATAAACTAACTATTTTTTCTTCAACAATTTTAAAACATCATGGGCATTGGGCACCTATGGTATGCATATATAATACGTATATAAATTATAAAAATATTGTATGAGGAAAAATAATTATCATAGCATTGAACTCTGAAGAGCTTTAGTTGTAACCTCAATACTACTAAATAGTAAGCACTACCTACTACCAACTGATATTATTACTGTTATTAAAATTATAAATTATTCTCATAATATATCGGTATACTTGTTATGGTTATGTATTAAACACAATTAATAAGGGTTAAGTTTATTAAAATATTTAAAATAGAGTATATTTATATTTTATTTAATGTTGAGATAGTGTAGTTACGTTCAATATTTCAAATCGTTACTTGATTATTATTGACTTTTGTGGTAACCATGGTTATAGATTTTATGATTAAGGTTAATGTAGATATTTAATATTTACAAATTTAATACTGATACATACTTATAAATATATTATTATTATTTTTAATTTTTCATTACTTAAGTATTGAGAATAAAGGTTATGTACTATTTATCTATGAAAAATAATAGTTTATGAAATTAATTATAATCAGTGATTAAAAAAGTAGTTATTATCTATTATTATGTTTATATTTATTAGATTTATTAATTACTTATAAAATTAATTTTTATTTATTCTTCTTTAACTCTGGTCATTGGATTTAAAATTACAAGCATAATTATTATAACATAGTTTAAATCATTAATACCTAATTCTAATATGTACGGTGTACACTGTAAAGTAAGCATACAGTTAAATCTTCTATAAATTTTAACTTTGAATAATTTCAATATTCTTATAAACACTATCAATAAATTATTCGTTGTTGGCTGTTGCATAATTTAAAGAGTTTTGACAGGATGTTGAAATCTGGATTTCTCGCATCCCCTTATAGCATTATATTATAGGTATTGATAAATATTAATATAGTTAGCGAAAAATTCCATGAATGTATATTTCATTTTAAATTATAAAAATAATCCTTATAAACTTTAATCATCAGTTAATCATACAGTTGTTTTGTCTTATACTGACATTATATTACAGTCAAAGAAAATAGATTAGGTATATTCATGATGTCCTTACAAAAATTCAATATAATATGTTTTAATATATTAATATGGTACTAAGAATCATTTATACATTTTTTTTTATTAATATAGATGTTATGACACTATAGAAAGTGAGTTAAAACGTTAGCTCTCGTGTTATTATGTTAATCAAAAATATTTAAATGTTTACACAAACAAAAGTTAAATTTAAAATTAACAATATAAAAAAAAAAAACAACTATTTTAAAATTAGTTATCCTTTTGGCCATATTATAAGGTTTTGAATTTGTAAAGCCTGTAAGGTTAAATCTACAGTCGAAAGTGGATCAATAAATGTAATATCAAACATTATTATACATTATACTCTTACCTATATTTAATAAAAAAATATTGCAATTTTCAAACTTTTTCTTGAAATCATTATTTAAAATTAATATAGTTGTATTGAACTACATAAATTTCAAAGCCATGGTCATATATATATTTTTTTACAGTGTTACTCTCCATAGACTTCCACGAATTTTCTTTAATATTCAAGTTTTTTGTAAAAATAAACCTAAAACTCTAGTAATTTAATGTGTTATTAAATGTTTTGTATTATCCATTATATTAACTTTTGAAAGGTTAATTCAGAGAAATAAACTTGTCAACGGTAACACAAACATTTAAATTTACTATAGCACTTATATGTGTATTATGGAGTTAAAGTTTGATAGTGTTTCATATTTTAGTTAATTGATACAAGTTTAAAGTCAGTTAAAATCACATTACCGTAACTGAAACTTTGACAACCCAAAATATTACCCTGTATTTTATAAGTTCTAACAAATCCCTTCCAACATATTCTGCGATAATAATGAAAACTGTTAAATTATATTTGGTTGGTTCGTGAATAACGTCGTAAGAAAATAATAACCTGTTTTAATAAAAATGCAAATATAATCTTTTACGCAAGGGTCGCAAATAATAAATGTCGGTTTATCAGACCCTTTATCGGTCTCTTGTAGTCCAAACACGCATAAATAAATAGTTTGCAATTGTCATTTCCTGCAAAATATTTAATTATAATCGCGATTATTATAAGATTGATTGCGCAATGTGACAAGTAAGGGATTTTGAGGTATAATGTATTAAGACTCGGTGGGATTTTATGAGCATTGTTCAAATAGCAATTAATAAACAGAAGGAGGGAAAGCTATCAATCATATATTTATATATTTTTTTGTTTTTTGTTATGAAAATTGTTTACATTGCTTAGGAAATGCATATGGTTCCTTATAAATATATTATTCACGCTGTCCCATACATCATTTATTACTTAAAAGCTGTTTCACTCAAAAATTAATTAATGCGAATAATAATTATTTTTCTAATTGCATTTCTCATATTACGTATGCGTAATTTAATGTGACCTAACCTAACATTTATTTCATAATTATTATGTATACTTACAGGTAAAAGCGTATACAACATTACATTTTAATGAAGACCTTCAATCGTATTTATATAGAGAAAGTCACAGGGAATTTGATGAATACAAAAATGCTCGAAATAAAATATTACAATTATTGTTATATTTATTACCGATATCATTATACATCGATTTCATATTCGTGTCGGTGTGATGATGATACATAGGCATTTATTGATCGTCATTATAGTTGTAATAAAATAAAAATTACGTCACAGTACCTATTTTTGATTAATTAATTGTCGTTAAACCACAAAATGATTTAATATATATATATTTATATATATATATAATCCAGTTCACTATTCGTCGGCTCGTCTTGTGAGAATAAGATGACGCGCGGAGTTTGAACTTGGCGGGGGAAAAAATACGAAAACGTTTTCGAAAATAACATTCACACGTCCCCCGAAGAGAATACCGAGACCTCTTGGCGTTTTCATCATACTAGCGTCAGACAACAACAACAACAATAATAATAATAATAATAATAATAAATAAATAATAATAATGGTAAAAAAGAAGAAAAAAAAATCAAAAATAACTTTGTGCAAAGGGCGGAACTGCGGAAGAACCGTGTCTCGTAGTCGTCGACGCCACCGCGCCGGAAGCGTGTCACATAATAATATACGACGACGTCGTCGTCGTCGTAGTCGAACATTCGATGCGAATATATGCGTGCACATAGGGAGTGTCAGAGTCAAGATTAATGTTATACATCGCCGTCAGCGGATAAACGGTCAATATGGGGTGTCGAATGGGGAGAGCGAAACCCCGAGATGACTAGGTGATGACAAATCGAGGCCGTGGGTCGTGGGTCTCCGAACACTGTATCGCGTCGTCAACGAGTCTGTCAACCGCCGTTCGCCGCCGCCGCCGTCGCAGACGCGTTTCATGTTTTATATTATATACACCTATCTTAAACGTACACATTGGAATGTACCGAGATTTCAATTAAGATATAGTTGCGTGTTGCTCTTGAAGTTTCCGTAAAATATGTGCGTCGCATATAGACGGAAAAACACTATAATATACTATTATACACCTACCTACAACATACGTATAATGTTTTCACCGCTTGTGTGCTCACGAATTGTTATGTTGTTGTTGTTGTTGTTGTTGTCGTGTGTATATTCTGTGTGCAGTATTCGCGTCTTGGGGAAAAAAAAACCAACTTAACGTATAAAATGCAAACAGTTCAGGATATCATAGTACTATATTCGTTAGTAATTCTCTGTACTGAGCGTGTTACACTTGTAGTAATAATAAAATTCAAATGTGGGAAAATCAATGAGAAAAATATACAGTCAACGCTAACAATTTTAAATTTTTGAAAAAAAAACGATGTGGTCATTTAACTTTTAAAGTTTAAAGTCAATGTCGATAAAATACTAATAAGTTAATTGGATTGAAAGTAATAATAATAATGTTTTAATAATTACAACACACATAGAGCGATTGTGCAACATTCAATTTTCCTGTAACATAATCATTTTCATTAAAAATCCATCCTTTATATTTTGTAATTAAACACCTGTAGTAGCCGTTGAGGTAAGTATATTATATTTGTGGCAGTTGAATAAATAAATGAATCAAGAAATATTTATTTGTCAACTCTTCATATTATAAAAACCATTATTTATAGTGTGATTAAACGAAATATATTGTTAATTCATTTTTAATAGTTCTATACAAACATGATAATAATTTAATATATTATTTTTTAAATTAATCTAAGTTATTATAACGGACATAAGTTAAATCATTAAATTGATTAGTAAAACTAGTAAGTTAAATAGGTAATTAAATAAAAATTACTTATAACTAATTTATGTTAACCTTTGATAAATATAATGTTCATTAGGTTGATCATTAGGTCCATTATAATCCAGGTTAGGTTATAATGTATAATATAATAATTATTAATTTCGCTAAATTTTAAAAATTACCAACATAAGTACTACGAACTTGAATCTACTGAACACAGTTTTAATTATTCTACCTTAAAATCTTAAGAATAATATGCATACAAAAATAAAATAGGTCTCTGAATCGATGAACAAATAGTTTGTCTATTTAATATGGTCAATATTAATGAAGAAAAAGAATACATAACAATCATTATGTACGTTTGATCAAACGAACAAATTGAATCGTAAACAGAACATTTACGTTTGATTTTTCTATTAAACATTTGTTGGAGAATGTTCATAAGTTTTTTTCTTTTCATATCAACCTTTATATTTTATTGATTGAAAGCCAAAGCCAATTACTCGTATGTTGGTACTATGAAGATGTCATCTTTAAAACTGCTTCTGAATTCACAATACAAGATTATCTTATATTGATTTGAGCGAATTCATTAATTTTTGTACATCAGTGTTGATTATTAATATGTTTAATTTTATTTCAAGGATACAACAATTTTAAAACCAAAATTATAAAAAAAATATTTTTTTAAATTTTCATCTGAGTGAAGTGTCCAAGCTCTTGCAGAGATCTCAAGAATTGAAAAAAAAGTGTATGTCAAATTGCACATAAATTTAATTTAACATGTGCAAAGTTTGAGTAAAAATTGTGACAAAACTGCTCACCCAAAAGCAAAAGGAATCGAAAAAGAATATTTAAACGACATAACCATGTTGGACCACCTACTGCATTCATCGATAACGCTCCATGTGACTTTTTCTCCCCAAATCTCAAATCTGAGTTAAAGGGGACACGATTCGACAATGTGGAAGCAATGAAAGCAAAAGCGACAGAGGTTCTCAACAAACTGACAGAAGCAGATTTCTAACACTGCTTTGATCTGTGGAAAATGCATGGAGCGCTATAGAGATCGACAAAGAGAGTAAGTATATTGAAGGCGATTAATTCTCTATTATAGTTAATGATCAATAAAATGTTTTCTAGTAGGAAAAATCGATATGATAATAAATTGTAAAATATCAAAGATAAATAAATTATTGAAAGTAACGAAAACTTAAAATATAGTATACAGTATACAGTGATAAATAAAATGTATATTGTAAATAGTTTATCTTGTTTTTATATTCATGGGTAATACAAGAATTGGTAAAATTAGATTCGGAATATGAATTTAGAATTCAAAATTAGTAAAAACTAGGTCATCTATGACCTCAAGTCTACTACATTATTCACTGTTTCTTAAATTTAACTACAGCCGTTATTGATAAACACAACAAGTAGTTTTTTTTAAATTCTTAATATTATTGAAATCATATTAAGAACATTTTGTATGCAGAGTAAAAAAAAAAAAAAAACAAATAAACAAATGTACAGTAAGCAAATTGCACTTAATTTCAAAGATAAAATAACAATTAATTATAACAAAGAACTGATAAGAGGGGATTGTGATGATTTTAATTTATTACTGATGAAACAAATGATATACGCACATGGAATTTTTACCACGTGTTATCATAAGACCAATGATTTTAAATACTATCTAGTTTTTAAATCGTTGTTGCCAGCATAAGACATAAACATTAGAACGTCCTCGTTTTACTCCATGACCCCATTATGTCCCACGTTTCCCTATAATTGAGTTACAAAAATTACATTTATAGTTATAAAATTATATGCATAAAATTATGATACAAGTGTAATCAGATGATTTTGTAGGTAAAATCTACATTTTTTTTTCACATTTAAAGTAGTTGAATGAATTGAAAAATATTGCTTTTTATTTGTATAAATGTACTATATTATGTGAATAACGGCTTTCAAGATGTCAACAATGACAAAACCAAAAAGATGACAACAAGTTGTCTCAACTGTCTCTCACTTGTATACAATAAACATATTACACTGCAAAATATATTATATAATATGATCGGCTTCGTCTCCTATTTGCGAGGTTTTTTTTAAATCACACAAAAATACATATAACACGAAATTTTATCCTTTTTTTAAATCTATATACAAACGTACGTACTGATATATTATAGTATACGTGATAGCATCGTTCAATAGACAATATTCGTACAGCGAGCCAATGCAATATAAATAACGTTAAATCGATCAACTCTAAAATCTACCATATATAATGTTATATTATATACATAGGTATTATGCATAATACAAATTGTACAATTAATAACATGGCTAGGTACCTATAATATTATTTTATCGTTATTATAAAGTTTATTAATATAATATTATTTCGTTACTGTAAAAATGGTTTGAAATATTTTCAAAAACGATCAAGAGTAATAATATGATTATTATAATACGAATATAATATATTATGATGATGTGGTTTGTATAAATTCTGTGATTTTAATATTCAAAACATATAAATCCATTTCATTACCTTAAAGTTTATCAAGTTTCAACATGTTTTTAATTGTAACTAATTAAAAAAAAATTTCAATTTTATAATAGAGACAAGTACAAAAATATATTTAAACAAATAATATAATGAATTATAAAAACGCATTTTATGAGAATGTGGTATAATTTGCGATTATTGTTTCATAGTTTTCATTGTAAAATTAATAAAACTAAAACTTAAATTAAATCGATTTCTATATAAATTTTTCTAAAAAATTAATGTAATTATGTTTTTTGTATTTATTTTACGATTGTTTATTTGGAAATACATAAATTTATCATTCTAATCTATTTTACTTATGAAAAAGTAAAAAATGTTATTGTATTTCAAATATATTAAATAATTTACTTGCAGGTTTTGTTAAATGACTGAAATAAGATAGAAACGCAATACATGTTAACATAATTCAGAATACTTAATAAAATATAATTTACCATTTTAATGAATAATTAAACCTGATATTACATTAAAATGAGCAGATAAACGAATACCACATAATTTAGTAATATAAATCAGACATTCTTAATAAAATTACTACGTTCTGTCTTTCGACAAGTTTATATATTAAGTTCTAAGCCCAACAATTGTATACCACATTATGCCTGTGAACAATTCGCTTCAAAAAAAATAAATAGTTTTAGCTTACTCGGATACATTTCATTCAAATAATATCATATTATGCAAAGGACTTTGTAACCTATACTAGCTTTAAATATAAATTGTAGATGCTATAATAAGATAATATGACTGAGGTAAAAATTAATTATATGTTTACAGATATAAAATAAAATATACTAAAAGCGAAATAATTTGACTGGATTTTTAACCAGAAAATTATGAAAAACCTTATCATCCGTAACAGATATCCGTAGTTTTAAATTGAATTATATAATAATAATAATGTAGGTATATCTATAATAGCAAGAAATGATGAATTTCGTACTCAAAAAGTGATCTTGATGATAAGCTATTGCTCTAAAATGTTTATTGGAAGTATCTATTAATATATTTTTGTGCCGGCATCATTTTTAATCTACTTGGTAATGTACAACGATTAGAAATATTTAAAACTGAATTGGTTTCTAAAAAAATACTTTACCTAATTTACTATTTAGGTTTACATGCGACGATTATTAAATTATTTCATAACCATCGTGTATCAGTAACGATAAAATAGATATGTTTATTTAATTTATGATTTTGTGTCAATGAAAAATGTTCACATAAAATGTAGATATATTCTATTATATAGCATACAATTGTTTTTTATTTCCTATAGGTAACAAGATATAAAATTTAAAAAAATAAATTTTATCAGCCGATAATGCCGTAATAAAATATATAGTAGGTACAAAAAAAATATATTACGCATTGTAGGTGTACAATATAGATGGTTTTTTTTTATGAATTGAATGTATTCTTTTTTACAAGAAATGAACGACGCCAAGAATGTAAAAATGTCTAGGTATATTTCCCGAGGGAAAACATTCATATCTCCTTAGTACTGGAAATAGTACCGGACACAATGGACTCAACTATCATTCGTTTTCATGTGAATTTCTTCCTTGTGGGGAATAAAAACAAATCGAAATTTTAGGCTTCTGCCTAATAAACGAACGATAAAATATATAACATCACCTAGAGTAGGCTAAAAGTGTTTATTGATACAACTTATATCATACTGATACTCATATTATATTACATTGGTAAGGTAAAAGGTAGGCTTAAAAAAATAATTATTATGTTTATAAATAATATTATAATAATATTTATAATAAATAAACAATTTTAATTTAGGTCCCCTTATTTTATTTAAAATGTGTGTTTATTATTTAGGATTGGTAGACATAAATAAAATTGCGGAATCAAATTGTAATCAACCGATTAATGTAAAATTTACTTATTGTATTCAAAGTTCACTTAAATTGTAAATTTCAATACAACTTCCTAATTCAATCAAAATACATTTTATTTTATTTAGAGCTACGTGTATTGTACACATGACGTGTCGGAAATCTTAAGTTAGTAGTTAAAATTTCAATTCATAATAATTGTACATAGATAACAAATAAATTGGTTATATCTATCATATAGATTATAGATATCGAATAAAAAAAATAATTTATATTAACTTGAAAATCATCAGTTTCATCAGTATTAATTTTTTGTTAATTTTGTAATTACTTGATTATCTCAAAACAAATGATTTTTTTATTTGTTTTTATTATATATTTATATTTATATTTGATTTGTTTATATTACGTTATTATTTGTTATAATAATAAGCTTTATTCGTAAATCGTAAAATCTTTAACTAACAGTGTAATTATTATTAATTTACACCATAGTTAAAAATGTTATTTGTAATCTTTAATTGTTGAAGGTAAGATAATATTGTATTTTGAAACAAATGCAACGTGAAAATACTTATAAAAATTGTATTGCGAACATATTTTTTGAATAAATTCATATTGTGCATTCCAAACTATTAGGTTTTCCAATTCAAACAATATAATATCATTATTTTTATCAGATTGTCTCAAAATATATTTTTTTGAGCAGTTATACTGAAAAAAGAGGAGTGTAATTCAGTGCGCTCTAGAGAAATAAAACTTTTAATAATTACTGAAAATGTATTTAATTTAATTAATTTAAAATATTGGAGTGCAAGAAAAGATTTTGTTAATTAAAGTATTGAAATACTTTTAAAATCGCACTTTTTCTTCTCGGCATTCATTTAAAAATAAAGCATTGTGTTAATAGTTTCGATTACTGTCACGTCCAATTATTATATTACAAATCTCACCTGGTGCCTATCCATGGACAGAATTGATTTTATTGACAATTTGGCTTTTATTTTTTAACGCAAAGCAATCAACACATAATAAACTGCCACTACGGAATCGCACTTACAAAGTATCACTACAATTATACATTAGACACTCACTCATATATAATATATTATATATATATATCGATTCTCCCAATGAAAAAGGAAGTAACTCGAATTTGATCATTTTTCACTTTTTGATGAAATCTGAAAATGGAAATTTTTCTCTATCTCCTACGAAAACGGCAGTAACTACTAACTTAACTATTCCATAGAGGTAAGAAATCATAATGTTAAAATAAATTTATAATCTCTCGTGATAATGTTCCCGGCGAAAAAAGATGTATTTTAGGTTACTTTTATTTTTTAAATCAAAGTTCCTTGAGATAATGGAAGTAACTCATTTTTGTATTTTTAAATACAATAATAATTTATTGTTAATTTTAATGCTTATTTTATTTATAGTTTTTAAGTGAGATTATATTATTGCTATCTAAATAATAGGTAATATAAATAATAATACGATTCATAATTGTATTGAACTCGCAAACTCCCGACTATTTTTACGTGTTTATTATAATATTATTATTTATTATTATGCGGTCTTGTTTTCGTTATTAAAATGTTTTGCTGTTACTTGTTGAACATAATATTTTAAATATAATATTCAAGAACAAACCAGTAGTATTAACAACCTTGACCTACAAAAAAGTAAATAAGTTATTTGATGTTATAATACATATTATTATTTTATAAACACTGGACTGAAATAGAATTGATATGAAATAGCAGTTAATAGTAACAATAAATAATTAATGATACTTAAGTTAAATACATAAAATAATTACATGCTCTGTCACGTTCATTTCAATACCACATTCATACGCTGATTTTTTTTCGTGTATAGCAGCACTGCAGCGTCTTGATTTCACCCACCATAAAATCTGTCGTTGCAAGGTAGGGTAACGAACACTTTGGGTTCCACTCTCGTCAAAGGAAGTTCACTTCAATAAAACGATATCCTTCAAAAATTATTATTATTTACTTGATGTTGCCATTTGTCAGGTACAATTTCTATATAATCTGTGTCGTTGAAATGTGTTAATTAATTATTATTTATCCATTTATTGATACAGTACCTACGAGTATAGTATATACTCGTATTATATATTTATTTACATAATACGAGTAATTACTAAATTAATTTTTTAATTTTATAGATAACACGCTATTGACTATGAAATAACTTTTGTTAAGCTTATTTTTAAAGGTCTACTGTTTTTCAAACAAAAATTGATAAATTCAAATTATTCTCAATTTTTTTTTTTTTAGAATATCCTTAAGTACATTAAAACGATCAAATAAAATACATTAATAGGTACTATACTCAAAAACATATACTAAAACCAAATTAAACTGTCCTGATATTCATAAATAAAGTTAATATGAATAAAAGGTAATGTGTGTGGGTGCCAAGCGAGTCAAGTCTATCGTATTTATGATTCTGAAATTGGTACAATAGT
Organism: Aphis craccivora; assembly: GCA_009835225.1. NCBI lineage: Eukaryota > Metazoa > Arthropoda > Insecta > Hemiptera > Aphididae > Aphis > Aphis craccivora. The sequence continues at coordinate 61,115 of VUJU01000791.1, read as the reverse complement.
AATAATGCTATATCCAAGGATGCACATTGCACATCTTGAAATTAGTTTATTTTTATTTTTAACTTTGAAGATAGGTTCATACAAGACATTTTTGACATATGAAAAACGACTATTTTTTATTTGTATATTGTTGACATTGGTTAGAGAACAATTTTAGACCTAGATTTTATATTTTTCAAAACAACAACTTAATTTTGTTAAGTATCTGTGCAGCTTGCATTTGATATAATTTAAAAAGGTTTAAATTTACGGGCATTTAAATTGTTACTAACAATAATATGCAGAATTATTAACACTAGTAATATAATAATATTGATATTAATAAAAAAAAATTACCAAGTTATTGTTGTGTTCCATTACATATAATAAATAAAAATGAAATATTCTTAATTAAAATTTACCCATATAAATAATTGATTCAAATCAAGTTATTACAAATATTTAACACTGTTTAAAAAGCCCCATGTACTATATTATATATTTATATATGACTTTTCAAATGTATTCTATGAATGTAATTCGCAGTGTACATGTTAAGTTGTAAAACAAATATTAAACACGTTGCCAAGTAAATTAAAAACCATTAAAACAATTTGCGTTTTCATATTTCATTTTGTTATTGGTAAATTAATTAAGTAAAGCTTATATAAAAGTAAAATAAAATCCTAAAAGTAAATAAGAGATGAGGGCTATATTAAATTAAACTTGAAGCAGGAAAGAAATGTATGTAAGGATATTCATTATGGCACAAGGGACCAATTCAATGAGCCCCGGAATATAGTCTTTTGGTTAAGCGCAGAAAAAGACAATTATTATGGAAGTTACTTGACATTATTATTATTTTAGGCGTATTCTTCTAGATTTATATTACATTCTCTGTGCTGCATTTTTCTGGGGACGTATAAAGTTGATGATTTTTTTTTTTTTCATAGCAACTTAAATAAACTTCGTATTGTATGATAATACTTATTCCGAGACGTATCGAAAAATACCTCCTGCAATAAGTAAGGCATGATTATTTTTGATGAACTGAATTATTTGTCGATTATAATACGTCTATACCGTAAGTAGAATCATTATTCTAACAAAGCTTTCGTCTACGTTAAGGTTTTTAACGATACAATGTTGTCAATATTAAATATACTTCAACCGTTGAAGAGCGTATTGTTTGGAATATACATAGGTACTACACTACAAAGGTATCTAGTATCTACGTTTCACGGTTTTAAAACGTATTATTTTTCATGTCCGCGTGGTCTGTCAATCATCATGGCGAGTTTTGTTGCGATCGTTCTTATTAACTCTACCGGCGTTGACTATTAATGTATTAAACAATATATGTTTAGATAACAAAAGTTATTCTAAAGTTTAATAGAAAAATAAAATAAAACAAACTAACAATCACAAATAAAAATATTGTTAACAAAACATAGTAAATTGTTTATAATAACAGTCGAGCGTTATAAAATTATCGCTATCGAAGCTCAAATGCCTATTACATATATGATGGTAGTTAAATCGTTTAAGGTTATTTTAATCGAGCTCTATGTCTCCCCCTTCCCAATTTAGAATTTCGAAACAAAATTAACTCCATTCGTTTGTGCTAGTTTATGATTTTAATCCCGTCATTTGTGCTTAACCCCTTCCAAACTTATTCAACTTTCAAAGTGGGGGGGGGGCTGGAGACATGCTTAGCTCACCCAACACGGAATATTAAAACTAAGCTTTGCCGTTCGTTTGTGCTTTGTTTGCGTCGGAATTACCATGCGCGAGATGGTGCACCAATACCTTAATATACTTTTCTCATACCTACTTTCCGTAGTAATAATATGTAGACACTGGAATCGCTATCGATGTCGGGGCAAAGATTCGAAACGTTAACAAATAAATAGGAACTCGAGAGCGTTGGCTACAATGGTATTTCGTCCTCGTATAACCGGAGACCGAGACGACGAGGAACGACTCCGCGTGTGTATAATAATCGTACGCGTATAGGTACAAGACTTGGGTCGGCGGCGGCGGCGGCGGATATGGCATACGCGTCGTGGACTCTCGGGACCTGATTGAATTCGTTTGACTATATATTATTAAATTATACTATATAATATAATACACAACGGCGTCGCATGCGTTCGCATTATACGTTTTGGTACGTACTATATTGTGACCCGATCGTATACCGCGTTCCTACCTATAATATTATAATATATCGCATATAGATATGTACGGCAGTCATATTATATATACTGATTACGAGGATATAGGTAACTGCAGGTCTGCGGCGTTATTGAATTATCCGCTTATGTTCGTCTATCACCTACTCGTTGACTGTCAATTTACGGTGCTAATTTACGTTAAACGAACGGTATGTGTGCGAGTGTACAACTATAATACGGTGCGCACTCGGTATGATGTGCGTATAATAGGATGTGCGCGTTTAGAAATTATTATTCGTGTTCGGAGAAGTCGTCAAATATTTTAGCGTCGTGCGATTCGAACCGTCGACGATGCTGCACTACAACAATATTTTCATTATATTAGATAATATATCATATAATATATAACTATCACTAGGTAGTATTACACCGATATTATAATATTATAATGTCTTTGAAATCATCGATCGCTGTGGGTGACGTGCACTGCGGTTTGTTTTTATTAACGGCGAATCAAAATATCGTGTCATTGGCGTGCGAATCTTGTAAGGGTCGTCACCTCCGAGTCACAATATTATTATTAAAACAATATACATACTTGGCGCCTATCGATTGATTGGCTGGTACCGAATTCCGTCCCGAGCCCCCTATGGTTTCATAACTGAAGACCGAATTCCGTCCCGGGGGCTGAGCAACTATGTCTGAATTCCGTCCTACTACCTGTTAGTTAGTAACTATGATATAGGTGGCAGTAACGTTTTCCTTCACATTTTCTCCGGGCTTATTATCATTATTATTATTATTATTGTTATTATTGTTATTATTTTTTTTTATTGATCAGAAATAACAAGACGTCGTTTTCGATTATCCGTCTCTTTTCAAGCTATATGCTTGTATTGGAGATAGATAGTTAAAGATTGTTTATTGTATCTCTCCCAGATAAGATGTCGACCGTTGTTTATGGATTAACAGCTACAACAACTATAAAATAATATTACGATCTTTGGCCAAAATTCAAACATTGATTACACATTTAGTTATAATATATTATGATATGGTTTGCGGAGAGCTTAGGTATTTCCGATATTTAAATTTCGCATTCAAACTATAACCGTAAAAAAACAGTGTCACAAACGATATGATAAACTAAAATTTCTTCGAAAACACGATAGTATAATATTATTACACCCGTACACAGTTGAATTCGTATTTCGTGTGTTCGAATTTAAAATTTCCGTGTACGTATCTACCTCATAACTCTTGCGTTTATAAAATGCAACAATTTTATTTCGCAGCACGCAATATCAAAGTTACGGTTAAGTTTATTAGGGTAGTTGCAGTGGTCTTGGCGTTTCGTTTTCATTTATTTACTTTTGAAACTTTACCCACCAGCACTAACTAATTATAATCACGTGTCGGAAGGAAGTAAAAATCACGAATCCCTGCAACAGCAACACAATGGCTGTGTATACATCTATCTATTTAACCGCGAGTGCCACGATGCAATAATGTAATAACCTATTGAAACAATAAATTGATATAAGGAATGCGTAGTTATTTGATATTACTGGTCGGTTTTCGCGGATATCAAATCACATACCTACCTATATCACCGGTTCGGCAGTAATTATTTTCCGTTTTCTTTTTTATCTCTCGTACAACTACTACCTATAAATTATATTATATACGTTGATACACTTACTTTAACACGACATTCTCAACTGTTAAATCTAGCCGTGTTTATACACGACACGATAATATTATGGTATTATGGTGTGGGCCGTTCAGCTAACAGGCCCATAAAAATAACAACCATATAGATACGTAATATCGCAGTTTTCTTGCGGCGCGAAGGCATAAAAAATAACTGTCGCATCACAGCGTCCTGCGTACAATCGTAACGCCTGGCGTTAACGGACTCGGCGTTACGCAGACGAAAACTTTCAGAATATTATAAAACTTTAATGGCCACCGTATTCATAGATAAAGTTTTTTTTTTTTTTTTACGATTGCTAGTAAATTCGATTTTTGTAATGCTCACTAATAGAAACTGATTCGTTTGCGATTTGATGAACTTTTATGGAAACGGGCAGCGGTGGCGGCGACGAAACACGAAAACGGCATTTTTATTACCCTCGGGACATTAACACTTGAATGGCTCGGGTTTGTTTTCAATGCTTTTAATGCACACACTGAGCAAGAACCGTACGCGCTTTATGCACAATTTATTCATATTATATGTTATCTCGATCGTGACGTGTATAACTTGCTACATTCGACACTTGAATGTATTAAATGCACTGCTTATAATATCTACGTACATCGGTTGTCGCAGTGTTGCAGTAAATATTCTCACATGTGTAATAAATAATAATGTAAACTAATTCGATGAAGTACAAAAATAAAAATTCATATTTCATTGCTCGGAACAACAAAAAATTGTTCAAACTTTAACACTCGATAAATGTTAAAGGTACTTATTATGTGCGGGGACAATATTTACAAACCTCTGGCTTACGTTAATGATGCGAGCCCTGTTTTAACATTTTACCGAGCGTTAGCCACATGGACTTTTGGTTTGTTTGTTTTGTTGTTTTGTTGTTTTATTTTTTTTAATGGGTTCATGTGTTCAACGTGAAACTCTCGCCATTACATATATAACTTGCTTTGTCCTAAACCTATTATAATCAGTATAAGTCTTAATAAGAAAGGTCCAGAAAAGGCCATTTATGTGGGTAATTTCCTCACTATATTGTGTCTTTTTACAACCTAGTTGCGTCCCTAACTATCGTTATAACAATTAATCGGTTCATATTTGTTATTTATTATACTGGTATAAGACACATTGTTTAAAAAATGAATAAATATTATTGCTTATGTTTTACTTGCAGTACACAAAAATAATCAATTATCTTTGATAAAATTGACTTAGTTTTAATTTCTTAATTTGTTGGTTAGTGCATACATAATCGTTAGAGTTTTTACCTAAAAACTGATGATTGCAATTAATTTATTATTTGATTAAATTTGCTCTTTTAGAAACAAAACTATCTATGTATGTACTTATTAGTATGCATCAGTCACTTCCAAGTAATGATACTTTACTATGGCGGGAAAATACTTTTAGATAATCGCCAAGTATGGAATCTCTTACTACAGCTCAAAATATTCCGAAGAACCGAGTATAGTGCAACAGACGTATTATTTTGTTAAATTCAATTTTTAGTTAGAAAGTAGGTGGTTTATAAGGCTTCCGAGATGGCTCAATCCTATTTTCAAAGGATTAAGACTGCACGAGTACTCATGTAATTTTCTTAGTCATATAGGTACATATTATCTGAAGTAAAGCAAACGGTTTTATTTGATATCAATATTATTTGGTGACCAACAAATTACATCTAAATTGTCATATTTTATGTGTATATACTATATATATATAAACAAAAATGAGTAAATAATTGTAACTAAATTATATTGTTAACTCTTTGAAAGTGTAATTTTTTTATCAAAACATAATTTTCAAAGAATAAAAATGTTGAATAAGGATATAATTTATGTTGAAAAGTAAGTATTTGCCTCATTTTTTTAAAATTCTCATATATAAATACTAAATAGTCATTGTTAATACTATAGTTAATTCATACTAAATGTTTATACGTTATGCATTCATAGTACCTACTTCTCAGAAGAGATTTATATACAACATTAATTATACTTAGTATATTATAAGAAAATACTTAAGAATTAAGAGTTAAGATATTTTTTGATTGCAAAGCGATGCATATATCTACGTTTGATAATTGTACCTACAAAACGAACGATTTATTTTTAAAAGATATTTTTGGCTGCGGTAAATAATTATTGTTTAAATTTGTTTTTAATAAATTAGCATTAAGAATTTTAACTGAAAATGCATGAAATTATGAATAAATTATTTGGGTAAATTTTCAATCAAATCATGCTTAAGAAAAGGTTAACTTATACAATAGATTATAATTGTTGAACAAATACATTTGTAGTTAAGTTTAACCACTGAACCAAATTTATTTGATGGATCTAGGTAATAATTTTATTTTTAAATTAATTAATAATTTAGATATTCAAATGTATTATGTTTTATTCTTTATATTTTAGAAATAATGACATCATGGAAAATCAATAATAATATGATCATTCAAGATTTTTATAGCAAACAAAAATGAAAAAACATAACTAATTTATTATTTTAAAAATATAAACTTGTATCTATGCATTTGTTCAGTAAATATTTTAGTACAAAAAAATTAATATGCCTCACAATATATTATATTATCTTAAAAGTATAATATAGAAGTATACTGAATTCTTAAGAAATGTAAATAATAAAAAATAATAATAATAAAATGGTTATTAAATCAATACCAATATTGCTTTTGAACAATTATACAGAAATTACAGGGAAAAATAATCCGTTTTAATTAAAATGCCATTTATCACGAAAACTATATTAAACAGAAAGAAAACGAATAATTTATTAGTCTTTAAAATACAAAATATAATACTTCGGGCTATTTGTTATTGGAGACATATATTGCTTGCAAGCATTAGGTACCCCACCTAATTATGTGACATTTGGGATGGATTCATTACATTAAAATTTTAACGTAGGACGCTAAAACTTCACGTAGGTACACACATAATTTAGTATTTAATTTCTCGTCTAACAATACTTGTTTATTTAACACTAGTTAAAAATCATTAAACATTACAATTTTAAATTATACAATAAGTACAAGCAATAATATAGCTACAAAAAAAAAAAAATAATAAATAATAATGTTTATTAATGATTCGTTTTGTGTACTATTTATAACAATAAAAAAAAAAAAATTACTATTTTAAAAATTTCCATAATAATATATTAAAAACATTTTTAGTGTTTTATAAATATAATATATATAAGTACCTACTGAGATCGAAAATTAAATATATATTATCAGAAAAAGACAACGACGGGTGTAAACTAGTTTTGCAATTTTCATAGGGCTTTTAAAAAATATCATAAAGCAAATCATTGTTTTGATTGTATATATTTCCTATCGAATGGATGAAACGTATTGTGAAAATATAACATAATAGTTCAGAGCGAGGCATTTTAACCCGAATTGTGGGTGTACCTATATAATGAAATTTCCATCCCTTGGTTTCTGTTATCTGCAGTAATGTAATGCTAGCACATCGGTTGCTGCTGAAATATTTTTATCTCCGAGAAACGCTTTTGTAACAATATATATATTACACGGGACCGGGTTTCTATGTATAGTGAAATCACTACCAGATATATTTTGATGTTTTGATGCGCGAAGGCCATAATAATGTTATATTCAAATATGGTCGGACCAACGCTCAAAAGTTTTTATCTTTTGAAGCCGAGTAAATAAAATTACACGTGTACCTATCACTGTAGATGGTAGTTATATTCGTCTGAGTGAATTTAAAAGTAAACCGCATAAATGGCAATGCCAATTCGCGTGCCTTTTACCGTTTTTATAATGGTTTTGGACGATTTATCATCACTGAATATTCAAACAATATTATACCATTTTTTCGACGCATGTCTCGATGTCTGCGATTTCCAAGTGGCAGCGTGATTGAAAACACAAATAATCCGAAATCTAATTCTCGCGATGTTCCAGAATGGCGTGTGTATCGAGTTTTTTTCCAAAACAGATTCGAGGCGAACATTTGCAGTCCGGACAAAAACGGAAGGTTAAAAAGTGCGACAAAACGATCACGTGTATATAATATAATAGCTCATCAACTCACTGCAGTCTAAAACTATTACAATAACGTTTCATAAATACTTGTGCTATACAATATTATCTTACTCAGTCGTTTTAACAATGACCCAACGCGTACTGCGACGGATTAGGTTAAATAGGCACTACAATTAAAACATTACGCGTGCTACAACTTAAGCACTTAAAATTAAGAAGTCGACCACTATTAATTTATAGAAACATTAATTTCAAAAACACCAAAAGGTTTAAGTTTTCAGGAGTAGAAAAATACTGTTTTAAAACCACGGTACGGACAATAGATTAAACGGTTTGTATAAACCTAATATGGGTACCGCCTATAACGACCCAAAACTATATTTGGAGTAAAACCAGTAGAAAAATAAATTTTGACTATTTGAAAGGTTAGACGAAAACAAAATTCTATTTATTTTTATTTGTCTTATAGTTTATAGATATAGCCTACAATAATACATCGTGTAAACCATTCAAACTAATAAAAATTATATTCATTGTATAAGACATAAAATATAAAACTATATTTATTAACTATTTAAAAACACCAAATGATCGGATAATGTTGTAATGCATTTTTAAAGTTCTTTCTGGTTATAATATTATTATTTTTATTCTGAATTAATAAGACTGATAAAAACGGTTTTGAGTATACACATTGCATCTCAACCGAAACGTTATCACACGGACAGAGAATTTAGTTTAAAGAGAAAATAATATTATTACAATCACCTATAAAATATTATATATTAAATTGTCAGCACGTGGCTAGTGATTTATCACGCTGGACGAATTTCGATAACACGTCGAGGTATTATTAAATATATTTTTTTTTTTTTTAAATGGCCGTTTGAATTATCAACAAGATTGGCCGAAATTGGGAAATGTGTGCTTTGGCAAACGCTTTGCAGGTCGGCGGCTCGGGTAAAATCCGGATACAAACAGACATAATACAGTTGTTTTGATTACCCCGCGTGGCAATTAGTGTAATATAATTATAATAACGCTTTAATCGTCATTTTTATCTATATTTGGGACGCGGTTATAGTGTGCAGCTGTTATATAGTTAACATTATCCACGTCGTTGTTTTTACAAAACACTCGCCGTATCGCGAATTTAATGACATCGTTTCTGTTTACACGTTTTAAACATATAATATAGTTACACGCGGATACATTTTTCCCTTCGTAACATAAATCGCTCTTCTTGTGATGTCCGTGGTACATTTATTATTTTGTTTCAACAAACCCAGTAATTGTGTTACTCGTGTATATTATAATAATGATATGTTTTAGTTTTTTTTTTTTTTTTTTTTTTGTAACGAGACGATAATTGTTGCGTGTACAATAGGTATGTTCTGCGCGGGACAAAAACTAATTTCGCTTCTTAACCGTTTTGTAATTTTACATTAAATCGGATACATTCAGGAATTGACAGCGACTAATAAAAACGGTTAACAGTTTAAAGTTAGTAATTGAAAATCAATTTTTTTTTTTATCCTTATGTATTTGGACAATAAACTGAATCGCAGTGTTCCATAAGACTTGTGTTGATACCTCGGACGAAAAAAGTGGTTTTCGTTTTAATTGATTTTAAATAAAAGGTTTTTTTTTTCCGATTCGTTCAAACACTACTCTGTACAGTCAACAACTTCTAACTTACCGACTATTCGAATGTCCCGCAGTGCATAGTAAATATGACAGAAGAAAACATTTATTTATTTAAAAATATATAACTGTTATGGACAATTCTGCGTAAATTGCATTTTCTTCATTTGTTGAATTAAGATAGTTACCTTTATTACCGTGCATTTTATACCACCGTTATAATATATAAATTTGCCCTACATTTTATGATTGCGTTCGAAGTAAATAGACTATTCGAGTAGTCCAATAATAATTAAAATTGTATAACGGTTAGGATAGTTTTAAAATTACAATTTAGGTTTCCAATGGTCTCATCAACTCGTATCTGAGCAATGATAATAATGTTGGGTAACTAAGTAGTTAAAATATATATTTTAGAACGTTCCTTGTTCGAAATAACCTAACAAATGGAATAGCCAGCGAAGGTTAGTTTCGATTCAAATAATTGAATATTCACATCACGTTGATTTCAAATTAGTATAACAGAAAATAATGTGCTACATAAACTTTTGAGTAAAAATATATAAGATTTTTTTTTTTTTTTAATTTGTTATTTAGTAGATCACTTACGGTCGTCAACTCGTTTAATTAAAATAGCTCTAGCCGGAAAAATAGATTACAATTTCACTTCTAATTTATTTAATTACACATATTTAAAAAAATACTTAATTAGATTTATTACAGTTGTACATTTTCAGTATCTATAATTTCTATATTTTATTGCTCGTTTTGTATTTAATGTAAGCAACAACATATTTCATTTAATATACTAAATATCATATTATATTGCCCTTCTAAAACTCATCTGTACTTATGAGCCCCAGCTCTGAGTAGTGCAAAAAAACATCAAGCATAGAAAAAATTCAAACTTTTCAAATTATTTCCCTTAGAAAAATAACTAACACTCAACAATAACTTAGAAATAACAGCAGTAATAATTGATGTAGCAACATTTTTCTACAAACGATTTCATAATAAACTACCTCTCCAATCTAAGTAATCCAACACTATTATAAAAAAAATATCAACCTTATCCATTCCAGGTAATCTTCCAAGGTGGTTGAAGCGAAGACAGTGTTATGATCTTCTATATGATCAATAACCTATCTTAGTTTTAAAAAAAATAAAATAATAAAAACTCAAAATAGGTAGTGTCAGGAATGGGTGACTTCTTCCCTCAAAAGCCCCACATGTAAATCCCCATCTTGTTTTTGATTATTATTCTAAATAAGAATATGTAGCTAATATCTTATAAAAAATAAATCATTCATATTTTTAGGTATACATTCATATTTTACCTATACAAAACAAAATGGTAAAAAATATTCAGGAGTTTGTTTCATTAATTTAAACCTAATTAATAAATCATGAATATCAAAAAAAAAAAAAAAAAATTTGTCAGCATATATTATATTTTGGGAAATTAATATTTAAAATTATTATATTTCATATTTATATTCAATGTACCACGTTAATTTGAGTTTAAAAATACGTGAGTACTTAGTTTGCTTTAAGAGTTTTATGAGTATATACCACAACAAGTAGTATCCTTATTAAGGTATTTCTTTTTTAAATATAATGAGAATTTCGTCCTTTTGATGAACTTTCACTACAATATACATGCTAAGTCCGATCCAATTACTTTATACTTTATAGGTAGGTACATTTACAAAATATATCCAAGCACTTTTACTTCTTTTTGGAAAAATAAATCAAAAAAGTATAAAAAAGAATGTAATAATGTAGATTGTAGGTACACATTATCATTGCAAATCGAATAACTCACTTACGGTGTTCAGAACCATGATGTAATTTAAAAATGATTTCCATGGTTTTATTATTCTCGTAGAATGTGAATTTAAATCACGTAATTTAAACTACCAAATTATTTTCAATGTATGTGAATTATATTCCTACGTAATAATTATATTCACATATACTCGTATTGTATTACCATAATATGGTGATTGGCGAATTTGTTTAAAAGCCCCAAGTTAAATGCCTTTAAAAGTTTAAGATAAATAATAATATGTATGTAAATATCATAACGAACTTAAAACGAAATTTAAAACATAAGTATGAATTTATGTATTTTGGGTTGGGAAAATAATATTATCATATTAATTAATGGTCTCCAATTGATTGTACATACCTATCGGAGTATTATTATTTTACTGTATTTGATTTAATACAATATGTTATAGTTATTTCATATTATTTTAATTTTTTTTTAATAAATTGTTATATACATATTTTAAGAGCACAATATCATTTATTTTGATTATATAAATAAGTGTTCGTAATTTATTTTTATATAAATATGTCTATTCAAACACATAAATAAAAAAAGTTTTATATGTAAAGTTATAAAATATAATAATATATTTGTATAAACATAAATCTTCATAAATATCTCAGAACTTTATTAAGCTATTAATAAAAATTCTTGACTACTAGGATTACTTTCATCCAAAAAGGTAATGATTTAAGCGAATGCCTCGTATAGCTTATAGGCGTTTCTTTTCGATTTTAGAGTTTTTGTAGATTGTTTAATGGGCTATCGTTGTTCTGAAATAATTTTGAATTATTGTAAAAGGTCCTTTGCTGCTATAATAATATACACTAATACGCTGCACAGTTTATCAGGTAGGCAATACTGACTTAAAAGATGAATCCATGAAATGAAAATTTATTTAATACAATAGTGTGTTACAATATTAACAGTGTAGTTACTCAATATTTTAGTTTTTAGTAATAACTTCAGAAAGTATTTTAACAAAAAAAAAATATCAATGGATTCTATAAGTATATAAAATGTTTGATTATAATATTATTAGGGGATTATTAAAATAAAAAAAAAAAATTATAATTTATAAATTTTTTTTTTTTTAAATTTTATATTTTACTAATTATCAAACCAGTAGATAAACAACACATACTATATTAATTCACATTACTGTAATCGATAATAAATAAATAATTTTTATTTACTTAGATAGGTAGAGATATGATTTATATCAGTATAATAATTGAAAATAAATGTTGAAATTTATTAAAACTGCCACATAATTCACACACATTCAATTAATTTGCGTGATAAGTCGATGTACATTTTTTACAATTACTAAAATAATCAATAACAATAACACATGACAATGGAATAACTGAACTGTATTAAGGTTACTAACAAGAGGGCTCGGAGTGTTTTTAACTGATAAAATAAGTAATTTTGGTTTAGGCGAATAATCGGGAAAAAATTTGAAAGATAGTTTGAACACTAAAAATATCAATATACATTATAAATTATATGTATTACGAAATCGTATAGACATCATCCACATAAAACGTAATAATTTAAATGAAAACTTATTTGTAAAATAAGAAATGAAAAATTTAATTAAGTATATTATTTTAAAATTTAACTAATTATCAATACATTTTTAGGCTATATCAGAGTGAAATATCAAATAGATTTATAAATGCATAATTAGAAAAATGAAAAATGCAACTGACATAATATTATTTCACAAAAATATTTCAATGTCAACCACTGAATCATAATAATACTACAAATTATTTACCAAATACAATAATATATAGGTAAGAACATCAGCATAAGTCTTATGTTGTTAATTTGTTAGAATATCGTTTGTATAATACATATTTAAAAAAAAAACGATGAGTGAAATCTTTATGAAGATAGACAGTGTACCGGCTTTATCACACGGAAGGTGTACAAAAATATGATGACCGCACACCGCAGGTGCGTTTCGTTGGTACTTATTTTACTGAAGCTGACCATGTGCGTGAGTTTTTTTCTAAAGGTCGATGCAATTTACATTTTTTACGTGTTAGAAGCATCTGATACACGGGTGATGAGTATGTCGTTCTATGTCAACAAACCCCTTACACCTGTCAAAACCGTTGTGAGTAGATTTTTTTTCAATCTACATACATTGTGGAATAATCGCACAGCACCCTGCTTGTGGGAAAATGGGAAAAAAAAAGATTAGAAATCTCTACTTTATGTATGTATTGAACAAACTACCGTTGGGGTTATCTATATAAAATAACACACTACCTTACACATTTCATTAAATACAGTTTTTTCAACAGTAATAGACGTTTGAATGATAATATTTCTATTCAAAATTATTAAAATGTACTAATCATGACTGTATCCACTAAAATAACTGATAAATAAATATTTTCAGTATATTTCTGTTTCTTAATTTTACAGTTTCTCCGAGTTAGCCATTAAAATAATCTAGTAAAAAATGTTCAATTTATCTAAACATTAAAAATAAAATATTTAAATTTATATAATGGTAGTAATACATAGTAAAATGATAAAATGATGTACAGTAGGAGTTGAGTGTATCTCATCATTGAATTGGAACTGTACTTGGTGAGTTCAATTTGAATTCAATGATAGACTGTTATATAGAATAAAAAAAAAACCCTTCGCGAAATGTTTAAGTTGGTCTCAGTATTACGTAATCATGATTAGTGATTATAAAAAATAATTATTTTAATAATAATTTTAAAATTGTATTTCAACAACTGTTCGTATTTTTTCCTGATTATGTTAAAAATTACTAAAAATTTAAATGTTATACCCAGTAGATCCAATTTTGTACAAGAAACTTCTATCAAAGTGTATGGCCAGAGCATTTTTTTACTAGAAAAAAAGTCTTCCCATAAAAAAAAATACATAATTATTATAAAACCAATATATTCATTGTAATGTTAAAAAAAAGATTTACATAGTATTTTTTGAATATTAGTGATCACGACACTCCGACTTTAATAACAAATATAACAATCAATAACATTTTTGTAAAGAAAATAAGATTTAACATTAGTATTTTTTAGATTCCGAACGAAATAAGAAATGTATTGATTTTGCAATGTGTGTATTTTTTTTCTGTCATCATTTTTTGGGACAGTACAAATTTCAACTTTGTAGATAGTTGCTAATAGAAAATTAAATTTAGTTGGCACGTTTATAAATCAAAAGTAAAAAAAAAATACTTAGTAATTTTTAAATTAACTACGAAAAATAAAAAATATATCAAGAAAAAACGGTAAAATTTTAGTCAAAATCTGATTTTGAGAAAAAATAGGTTTTTTTTGTATAATTATGAAACATATACTCATTAATCGTATATACTTAATATATGGATAGACAAGATAAGAAAATGTAATACACAAGTTGTCATATATTTTTTAATTTTTTCCATTATTGCAAAGTTTACCTGTGACCCAAATAATTTTTATAAATATTTGATTTTCAAATTTTTAAGACATTATATATTTATCAGTAAAATAAATATTTATACTAAAAAGTAATTTGATATTAATTTATAATGAAAAAACAAATAAACGTAGAATTCTTAATCTTTAAATTATCATATTAAATAATATTATATGATAAAATGTTCAAAAAAATTTTGATTAATTTTGAATACATACAAGAGTTATTCGATAATTTTTAGTTTATTTATATTTAAAGATTTTTCTTTATGTCAAGAAGCTTAAACAAAAAAAAAAATTAAAAGTTTCTTATACATTTTTACTATAGTAATTTAATTATATTATAGATACATACATAGAATATTGCATTTATAAGCAATTTAAGTACACATTTTGTCGAAATCGCATAAATTTGAATTATTTTTAAAAAAAATTCCTAATATTTAAAAATGTAATACAAGATTACTTATATTTAGTTATATTCATATTGAAATAAAAAAAAAATTAAAAATTATTATATTTTTTTTTAAATTTATTTTATAGGTACATTTTTGAGTACAAATTCAGACTAATTTATATTCAAATAAAGAAAGACGATGTTAGTTATTTTGTCATAATCCAAAAACATTATTTGTGAAAATTGTAAACTTTTTAGCTACTTACACCAATTGAAATATTAAACCATTTTCGTAAGAAAAAAAATTATTTTTTTTGTATGAAGTTTACACCTACGTAACACGTGGTAAGCAATTAAGTGTTTCCCTATTTTTTTTTGTTGCTGTAAAAATATTTTTGCGCAGTTTTTAGAGTTTTCTGTTATATCCGATAATCGACTTGAAATAATTTTTCATGTGACTAGAAAAGTGAATTTGAGATAACTACAACAGTTTATGAATTCTACTTTATGTCGAAAGTTCTATCACTTATTGACTTGCTTTTTGAGTAACTATTGCGATAAACCGTATTGATTTACATTGATATTATATTTTTTGTTACAAGGACGAAAACTCTAATTAGGTAAAATATAAATTTATACGCTCTTCTCTATATCAACTTTCGCTGTAATTTAATACTTGGCAAAACTTCCATATCCTACGTACTCACTTCTTACGTATTATAAAACACACCAAAAAATATATAAAGTAGACCGCATATAATGTGAACTTTGTGTTAGATTTGAAAATAGAAATAGAAACTATCTTATATCTTTTAATTTATAGTTTTATTTGTATAACTTCTTTAAAGTCATTTCAAAATTTTCTTTTAGATATCTGATAAAATGAAGCTGCAAGTCGACTTTTTTTCCGCTTTCCGTCGTATTATATACACACTATTGAGTTTCTATATGGCTGATATTAGTATCAGTAAAATCATTTTTCACATCTAAAATCCCGAGTGAATTTTCAAACAATATACAAACGTAATACATTAAATCACAAATTCAGTTAAAATGACAATATTAAATTACGACATTATTGAAAGGGAAATAATATATAAAGATTTAATTAATGAGATTATCTATTAATGTATTAGGTAATGTATATATTATACCAAGAGTCATAAACATATTTAAGAAGATAAATGTGAACCGTTTCAAATTTATTGAATACTCATATTTTTTTTTTTCTAAATGTGCACAAATCTTTTCAATATAACTCCATCGAATACCTTACTCACACTATATTCACTAAGAACATTATTGAATTTAATTTGAATACACCACCGTCTTAAATTTATTTTACCAGTATATCATTTAAATAATATCCCTATTATAGGTTTCATGACTTCAAAAATGAAAGTCAATGGGTTAAAAAAAACAGCGATTGCATGGTTAATTTCCGATAATAATATAACCTGAAAAGGATTCTTAGACCAAAAACAAGAAGAGCCTTTTCAAAATTTTACTGGGTGGGTCATATAGACATACTTATTGAGTGTAACTAGTTAGTACTACTTTAAATTGTTTTTCGGGTCTTTGTGCATAAGGACCAAGTTGATTTTTTTCGTCCAAAGAACTACAGTTCTCAGTCATCTGTTATAATATCGAGAATAATCTAGTGGCGACACAAGATAATTCACTTCAACACGTCGTACGGAATACTAGAGAGACGATTGGACGCGCTGGCTAGCACATCTTTCGTGAACTCGGGAACTACTCGAATAAATTAATAATGAGTTTATACATGACTTAGTTGAATACGTCGAATTGGCGTGCTTATAATTGTATGCCAGTACGAGATAATTGTTCAATCCTGTTATTACAATTTTTCAAATATCAATATTTTATTTGTCAGTCATGTCTGCACAATTGTTTTTTTTCACTTTCTAGGTTTGGTATCTACTTAAATTTGTTATTTGTGTTGATAATATTATTTTTCATTATACTTGATAAATTATGGCATCATTATTGTTTAAAAAAATGTCCATATTTGTTAGTATATACAACGCATATTATACATAGATATGTATTTTTTTAAATGCTAACTATGAATGTTAAATATTATATATCTTATATGTTTTATATATTTATGATGTGTGCTTACTTTTTATTAGGATTTTCGTTTCAGTTACTTATGAGAAAACAATATAATATAATATTATGTTGTTATATAATTATGTTAATTGTTTAGTAAGCTGTAGAGTGTAAATACATACTTTTTACTTTTTTAAGAATTAGTAGGTACTGTTCGTTTTATTTTTTTTCTTTATGTTTAATTTGTTTCGATTACTTAACTGTTTTGTTTTTAACGTTTTTTTTTTTTGTAAGTATTCAATGTTGGTATAAATCATAAGGAGAATGAACAAGTTATTATTATACAATGCATAAATTCATAACAACCACGATTTTTTTCAATGGTGATGTCCAGTAGACTGGAGAATAAGTGAAAAAATGCACGGTTCTATAAATTTATTATTATAATATCTTAATTATGGAATAATTATCAAACAAATCAAAACAATAATAGGTACATTATGTATACACTATTAAAAAGTACACAATTAAAAGAACATTGCTCATTTTGACAAAATACCAATTTTGATACGAGTTCTAAGTTTTCAAGTAAAATAGTCATTTATATTATATTAAAATACTACCATGATTATTTTATTAATGCTTTTAATTATATACATACTCTTATAATACCGGAAAAAAGTTAAATAAAAATTATAAAGAATTGTCTTTTAAAAAAAAAAAAAAAGATTAAGATCACTGAATACATTGATCTTATTATTTTAGTTATTAAATATCAGTAAAATAGTTAAAATGTAATAAAATATAGCCAACAGTATAAACAGTAACCAATACCTATTGAGAATGAGCGATAATTTATTTAGAAAATTATAGTTATTTCATGAAAAAATTACAAAATAGCTGAATTATCCCTTATTTAGAAAAATTATAAATTTATAAATTTATATACGTAATGTGTGTACACTATACGTGCAATGTAAATTCTGATGTAAGTTAATAACGCTATTACTTGTACTCAAAATATAAAAAAATATCAAATATGAAAAAAAAATATAGGATGCATCGATATAATGTAAATATTATGTACTAACTCAGCTCATGAATTATAGTTCTCGATTACTCTAGAGTCTAGATAATGGTGAATTATTTTTTTAAATTTATAATTAAATGCATATAATTTATATTATAATTTTAAACATTTTTTTTTTTTTATGTTAGTTAGAAAATACAAAATATGTACCTATTATTTTTTAAAGTGATTTATATTACGTATTCATCGTTTAAAGACTTGAATTTCGTTACAGTATTGCGAGTTAGTTAATGTAAGACAACATTAAGAACGTTATGCTTTAAGGTAATTGTTAACAGTAACACATATGATTCTTAAAGCTTGATGGTAATAATGTGGAGAAAAATATTAACCTGATTCAGTTAAAATTAAGTTATGTAATTCTTTTTTTTTTTTAATTACTGCCTAGGTCACAAAAAGTGATTTTTATTTTATAACTGGCTAACTAAACATTATATTAAATATGCATCCTACTATGTATTTGTATTGCATACTTGTTATAGTTAATTAAGCAATTATGCATGTTTATTACATCAACGATATTTATTTATTAATGTTTATTTAAAATCATTGCTTACAGTATAATTAACCAAAAAATGACTAGTTAATCAGTTTTAACTACAGTTATAGATTTGTAACGATATGATTTTAATTTAACATATTATTTTTCAAATTATTAACTATAAAACATGCATAACAAGTAAGAAGTAGTAGTGTAAACAATAATATGAAAAAACATTTTTTTTCTTTTTTTATAAAAACATATACTAAGAAAAAAATATTGAAGTGTAGTTATATTTAGTATATTTTAATAAAAGACGAATAATTAACTGTAATTATATAGATTTAAAATTCAACATTCAAATAAATGTTAAATAAGTAATGATTTAATGAGACAGGGAATATATTTATTTTATTTCAATTTTTTTCAAACCCAAATCTAGTTTGGTTCAATTTATAATATTTAATCCAGAAATTTTAGTTCTACCTATGTCCTATATGCCATTTCATTCCAATACTTTTTACAGAATATGATATAGTCGATATATTTTTTATCCAATCCATACAGTCAAAAATACAATAATATCAATATTTTATTATTTGGCCTAATTTAAATTACTGTGGTTTTAACAAAAGGATTTTTTTTTTATTTTAAATTATTAAATAATCTTTATCAACAGTATTTATTTATTTTAAAAAAGTATTTTTAACTTAAATACCATCAAATAAAATATTATTCTGTCAAGATCTAACCCAAGAGTTATTAAATCTAAAAAGAACAAATCATTATTTATAAACAATGGGTTTTGTTAACAATATAATTTGTTTAAAAAAATCATCTTAACAGGCAAATATTAAAGATGAGAATACCGGTCAATTTGAATGCAAGGTGTTCAACAGTGATCTGAGAATTTGGTTATTTTTAAATGTAATGCACAGATGGTGGTTGTACATTTCAGATAGAGCAGCTGTTGAAGCGAAAGAAATTGTCCAACGAATCAAAACAATAGCTAAAGAAGCGCCTAATTCGAGACCAAGCGAAATGCTAGAAACAGGTAAGGAAAATGTTCACAACTAAGAAGTTTCTGTTAAATTTCAAGATGGAAGTGCAATCAAACGAATGATAAACTTATAACATAATAAAACAATATCTGCAATAGCACAAAATGTATTTAAAGTTGAAATTCACTATCTTTACTATGTTACGACACGAGATGAACCATTTAATAATGAAGAATGACCCCGACAGATAATATTATTTTTAACAGTGAAAAACATTCGATTATTAATTTATTACAAGTGAAATAATTTTCTCCGATAGAACTTTTATAACTGTGATAAAACAGTTAAGTTCATGTAGCTTTACGTACACTATGTACACGGAATTTAAATGAATAATGTATTTTTTATTTTATTTTATGTATTGACTGCAGCTCATAAAAATTAACGAACCTATAGTATAACTTATCAGCTTATAAAAATCTTAAAAATTCTCAAGAGCACTATAACTTGACATTATAAATCACCAGTTTGCAGTATGCGATTTTAAGTCAGCGAACATAAATGCATTAAGAACTACATTAAAAAAACGGGATTTGAAAAATAATGTACAAAATGCAATGAATACCGGGCGTAGCTGTTAATTGGACCTTATGTATAGGACCGATATTCTTGTAACCCTTAAATCAGATTAATCATAATCAACATTTCAAAACTAAAAATATTTGTTGGTTTAGTCAAAATAATTGGTGTATAGTATTCATTAAAATCATTATTTTTTCAAAGCGGTTGAGGAGCGTACGACAAAGTCCCTACGGCTTACACCCTTTACATAAACATTAATATACCTGCACAGTTGTCTCATTAACGCGGTGTGGTTAACAGTACACATGCTTCAACTTTTAGCTGCGACTGTCAAACTCGAACCACAAGGGTGGTGATAATAATAGTTGTGCTCAATTTTGTTATTATAATACACGAATATATCACATTAATTGATGATCAGGCGCTTTTCGTCATCATAACTTCCTCAAGTTTTCTTCGTACCTACATCCGATTTTTAGCGATAATAACACAAATATAATATTTAATTTTGTTAATTATTACATACGTATTAACTTTATAATAAATAATAATAAGTACTTTGTTGTAAGCAGACATCTATCTCTCGTATTTATGATTTTTCAAAGAGAAGAGCAATGGAATTTTATCAATCAATAGATAATAATAATACATAATTTATCATGAATATATAAGTTGATTACCCGAGGGACTTATGGATATATGAGTGTTCACATTACATTTAAATTTCTACTAAAAGTACATCTGTAAATAAATAAAATATATAATTTTAATATTTAAAAAAAACGATTGAAAAATTAATAAAACTAAAAATAATGCAAATCAAATAACCATCATGATTTATTATGAATTAATGAATAACTAATTAAAATAAGATATAATATGTGACTGACTTATTTATTTAAATTTTATCATTAATTTACTTAATACAGTTTAAATTATACTACCTTAACATTTTAAAAATAATACAGTACTAATAATTAATAGAAATATTAACTATAGAAACAATAATATTTAGGTACTTTTTTTTTTTTTTTGATATAATTTTAAGTACTCTTAAATTGATTAAATTATTAAATTCACTTTTTATGATTTGACAGTTTATGTTTTGTGTTATAATTGTATTTCTCATGTCTTAAACATTAGAAATATTGAACATCTTATAATAACTTACATTCAATAATGGAGAAAACAGACTACTTATCGTAAAATAAGTTATAATTCAGTCATAATGAAAAAAATATGCCTCGATGAAGCTACCATATATTATTATTTTATACAAGGAACTTACAGTGGCAAAATTGTTATTATTATAATAGAAATAATAACAAATAATATAAATATATATATTTTTTTTCAAGTCGTGGACATTGCAACAGTAATAATATTATTTTTTCTACTTAACACCGTTAAGCACCTTAGAAAAATCAGCGTACGTCAATTGAATATGATAAAAAAAAAAAAAAATGGTATGCTTAAGAGCACACTCATTTTCGATGTCGCTTTACACGACTACCGGATAATCGTGACGAATTCACAGCGGTTTGCAACTTGATCAACTGAATCAATTCTATCGATTCGCTCCGCGGATAACGACGTGCCGTGCGTTTGTTTTAATTAACATTCGACACACACACGATACACGTTATCAGAAATATCCAAGACCGTTCGAGTATACGACTTAATAATAATATATGATAATTAATGTGATACTGTCCACCTTATAATACCTATGTATAATACTATAATGTATATATATATAGATATAATATATACCTACGGTTAAAGACGTGTCGATGTACGGTCGCGTGTTATTCGTAAATATTGTACAATCGCGTTTATCGCGAATACTCATCGAATTGATATAATATAATATTTATCTGGCTATTGGTGTTAAGTTATTGGAAACCGTCCAAAGTCTAATTTTTTCTTCTCTAGACCTCGAAGAATTTCCACATTAACGGATTATTCATCGAATTTACTTTTACACGCACCTGTGCGAGAGTATATCCGGTAAAAAGGTAGGTATATACTATATAGTATACGCTTTCTGGCCGAACAGCACGCGTAATGAGTTGTATTTTTTTAGACATTGAACGAGCACTGACGAATTTTCAAACCACAACGACAATACTTTATTAAAGGTTTATATAGCACACATATTATTATTATTATACATATATATAAATATATATATGTCTATGAAAAATCAACGTCGCGCGTGTACGATAATTTTCGACTACCAAGATTATAATGTAGGTAGGTACCTACAACTACCGTCATTAAATAATACGGCTCGGTGTTATTGTTGCGCGCGTGCGATATACACGCTTATATAATATATTGCCAAAGAACGAGGCTAGTTTAGATTAAATCGTATTTGTCGACCGTTGACGACGATCGATATCATAATATTATTATATGTTAGAAGGTAGTATGTATATTATTACATTTGCTACTACCTACTATACGTAAGTTCATTATATTGTTAATATTATTATTTTATACGTTTTCATTGCCAATTTTATGCATTTCCACAAACTCCACTTAAAAATGATATAATAATGTCAAAGTGCACTGTTGAGTAGGACTTTTTCTCGATGGTTCGAAATCGAAGGAACGATTATTAATTATTATTATAAGTATGTAGGACGTAGGTACACGGTATATCTACGTTAAATATTTGTGAACATACCTTAATATGTATATTTACACGTAATTGTACGAATAAGAAAAAGAACAATTTACTCGTTATTATGGAAATCGTCTTACATTAAAGGTTTTTAATGTTTTTTTTTTTTTTTTAGTTTGTAAACAAGAGTTGTATGATTAATATTTCCCAGTGGATTCTATTTATTTTAAAATAAAATACAAGTGATTTGTTTTATTTATTTATTTGATAATTCAATTTTATAACCATTAAATAATATTTACATTTAATTTACATTTTCAAGTTTATACCTACTTCTTATAAGTCAAGCTTAAGTATAATCGAAAAATCTATATTTTGGTAAACAAGTTTAACGTGTATATATTTTAATGGCATCTATACAACAGTTGCAATGACTATTTTGATCAAATATTAATTATTTATTTGCTGTTTAATTTAAGTTTAAATTATTTGTGATAAATTAAATTGAAAAACTATGAATTAAATATAAAGTGATACATTTATAAAAACAGCAGATTTAGAAATGTTAATAGATGAAAACAAATTATTGAGTTATAATTATTATACAACGTATAGCGTAGCTTGAATAACTTTGGTAAGTAAAATGTATTTTATGTTTTTGTTTAGAAACATAACAATACAACGCAATACCAATTTACGATTCCAATCAAAACTTCAAAGTAATTACACCACTTGGTTAATCTTACAGTGTTTGCGATCAGGTTTTTTGTTTTTACTTCGTAGATATTTTGAAGTTATAAGCAGAATTTCCTAATTTATCTGAAAACAAGTGTCAACTTCTTACAATTAATGACAATATCCATTGATAATTATGATTTGACTGTGCACTAGGAAAAATAAGACATTATGTCGAACAAGTGTTTGAAATAGTAAGTATTATTCTGAAAAAATGTACCTATAGTGCTTTGAGTACCCTTTAAGGCATCTTTAGAAATTATAGCAAATAGCAGTTCGAGTGTTTAATCATTTCACGGTTATATTTTTCTATTACAATTTAGAGACCGGGTCAACTTTATTAGTCGAGTACCTATACTATAAAGGCTTCAGTTTATTTGAAATATTGTTGTAACTTATAAGTATCTGATAGCAAAAAACTTAGATCAAAGAATAAAATAAATAGTTCAAACCTTCAAATACTTTCAAAACATTACATTAATATTGTAACTTAAAATGTAATGTATAAAATAAGTGTTTATAAATATATCTCATTTATTTTATTATATATATTTAGAGTACAATTTTAACCAGAAAATTATTATTACCATAAAATGTATATATATATATATATATATATATATATATATATACATATATATATACTTTATATAGTATATTATAATATACAATCAATTATTTTAGAATCTGATAATGTTTTGGTTTATTTATTTATAATTACTTGTTTGTTTATCAATCATCGTTGATAAATATTGGATTAGAAAAACTGCTCAAATATTTTTTAATATTAATTATAACTTCTAGAAAAATATTAATCTATAGTTGGTATGTTGTTTAAGTTATGAATAGGGAAATCTCATTATTTTACTAAATTATCAGGGAAAACTATCAAAATTAAAATATTTACCAACACCATTTTAAATTTTACTTTGTGCTTTTTCGGTAACTAAGAAAAAATTATATTAGATAATTGACATTTTTGCTAAATATTTTTTTTTATTTGGTTTATACGAATTATAAAATTTTTCATTGAAAATGTAATACAAAATAAGTTTTTACTTGTTTGTATAACAGTTAAAATAGATAGAGACATACAGTACGTTTTTTTTTTTTTTGTAATCTATCGTTTGAAGTTAAATATATAAAACATTGGATATTTAAACAAAAATAACGTTAAACGATTTAAATTATTTGAAGTCATTTTTAAAAAAAAAATACTAGGTAATCGTCTATATAGCTTAAAAATGACTTTACATTTCTTTTTTATGGTGATATCTTATAAATAATTCATTTTCCAAATTATTTAGATAAATTTTTAGTTATTTATATTACCAATCAATTAATCCCATTATATGGTACTTTTTATACATGATTAAACAATTATAAATTATATGCAATGTTTTCAGCAAAAATTAGCTGAAAGTCACCGAATTAAAAAACTATGAATTTGGTACTGACTATAAGTATAGAATTTGAATGCAAATTTCAAGTATAGCAAACATAATATCCTTAAAGATAGATGCTGATTCAATTATCTCCTCAATCACTCTGAAGTCTGAATAGTTTTTTCTATGTTATGACTAACCATTGAATTTAATTTTAACGCATTCATTTCAACATCCCCAATAACGGCGATAAATACACTCTCAGTCTACTATATTTTGTAGGTACATACAATTCACCGTTTTTTTTTTTATATGATGATGTAAATTTAACATTATTGTGTATTCATTATTTTTGTTTTGTAGCTGAAAATATCTATATTTAACTGATTCTAGGGTGTTACAAAATGTCATTACGTTTTTTGGGTTTATGAATAATTTAGGTTTATAATAATATTGTGTATACCTACCAGGCTAGTGAATATGAATAAATGCATGGCGTGTTGGTATGTCTTATGAGTACAGTACAACTTTAATCTAAACTTTTTAATTATAAAATAAAAACGAATTATTGTGTAAAATTATAAACAGAAAATATTTTTGGTGAACATAACATAATTAACGCTGCATCTACAGAGAGTAAAAATATTAAAGACGTTACGTAATTGAGTTTGATCGCGCGAGTATTTTATTTTACTTCAAATTGCAGTAATTGCAATGAAACATAATGTTATATAGGTAGGTACTTGCGTACGATAACTAAGGAAGAGTCGTGAATTAACATCGTTAACAACTTTTTTCTTTTCTTTTTTTAATTTCTTTATTTCAATTCTAAACCAACGGATTCAGATAATTATTTTTACATTATTTCCTGAATGACGTCAGTAGGTACCTACCTGAAAAATTATTGTGCACACCTTGTAGAATATAATATATAGAACATTATTAATCTTAGTGGTTGAATACAAACGCTTAAATTAATAATGTAAAAATGTACAGCCATAAACAAATAGAATTATCTAATTAACAAACGCGTATAAACTTATAATTAGGTAATTATTATGAATCAAATTCTAGTTAATTGTAAAGTAACAGCTAATTAAATTTTCAGATTATTATTTTAAACAAACTGTTAATAAACGAAACATTGTTAAATGCGTACATTATATAGAAAAAATATTAAGTAATTTCATGGACAACCAATAATATGTAATAATAATATATTGTAGAACCTATGAAAAATAACATCCTCAAATGTATTTATTTAATGTGCGATATTAGCGTGTTTTGGTATTAAATAAAAAATAATACAGTACTTAGGTATTTTTCTTTCTCGCGGATTTATTTTCACAGTCTCAACGAGGTTATTACTCAGTACAGCAATTAGTACCTACTTATTATAATAATAGTGTGTAAAAAAAAAAAAGAACCTATACATATTCGTAATTTAAATGTTTGTTTTTATTTAAATAATTTATTTAATTCAATCCATAAAATCTCAGTATTTCTATAAAGTTGTTCTGTTCTTAAAATTTAAGCACGCGAACAACGATTTGTGTAGTTTTCTTGTATAAAATATTATGATCCTTTACAGTTTGTGTTTGAATTTTGACAACTATAATACTTGATTTTAATTGCAAAACCTAATACCGAGTTGTTAGTTTTATATTTCGAGAACATTTTTTTTTTGTAATGTCGAAGTACCTATTTATTTACACCAGAAACATGTTTTGGATTTCTTGTAATGTAAGTTGTTCTCTGTACGGCACTTTACCTTATACTGTAATACGATAATATACCAAATGGCATCAAATAATATTATATTTTAATTTATTATAAATAAGTATAATTCAATCATACACTTTAAACCAATGATTTTCAAACTATGGTACGAGAATGGAAAATTAAAAATAAATACCATTAGATTCTGAGCATAGATGATTTTACAATGTTTTGTGTATGTTTTTTTAATACTCAGATTTCACGGAAATACGTCAATAAATAAGATATGCCATTATTTCACCTCTAATATCAAATCTACAAATCTATGATTCTCATTGAAAATTTGTTATTTAATTCATATTATTTAATTTAAAAACACTAATAATTTTGTGTTTACAAATAAATAATAATTATATTTTAGTATTTTACTGCTTTTTTATCTAAAATAAATTTAAAGTTAACTATGTAAAGTTTATATCGTTATATTTTTAATTATTAGTGGCATGGGTCTGATTAATAATAAAATTAAGTGGTATGCCAAAAAAGAATTTGAGAACCCCTGTTTTCGACAGTTATAGCTACCTATACTATACATTTTGTTATAGACATCACAAAAATGCTGTTACAGTGATTGAAAGATGATAAAAATTAGTAGATAGCCGGAAACAAAAGCATAGGTTCCGAAGGTCTAATTAGTAATTTGTGAAAACTAGGTTGATTTTGGTAGTAAAGTAAACATAACAACTTCGGTTGTTTACTTACGTTTATAATGTTCGTCAACGTTTACTCCCATCGCCGTTTTTGCACACAAGGCCGAGTTTTATTTCTTATTTCACATAACGTTAAATGCGTTTCCGACTTTTGCATTTCTTCGATATTTTTTTTCCCCAATATAAGGTCTACTGGCTGATACTTACGGTTGACGATGTTTTTATATTAGTGTTTATAAAGGATGGTCAACAACAATGGCCAATAGGAAACAACGTATCAGTAAGTGCAATGTGGAAAAGGATTTAAAAAAAATTAAACTGCGGTATTTTAAAGCTCATTATTTTGTATATTATTTTTTGTGTTAAAATAAGTTTTTCCGATCCAGTTTTTTTGAAAAAATAAAAATATTTTATTCTTTTATGCGAATATTTATTTTCCGTAAATAACTGTAATAATATCCGCCTTAACAAACTTGAGATCAGAATAGAAAAAAAAATACATTACATAATATAATATGTAAATCTAGACATTTTGTATCAATAAATTAAAAGCAGTTATTTAAAAAGTTATTAAAAGAAACTAATCACATTTATTAAGCCATGAATACACAAATGGTTGATTTAATGCAAAATAAGCATTATAAACAACGAAATTAAAATTCAGTAAACATACAAAACTTTTTATGTAAATATTTATACTTAATAGTTAAAAGGAAAATCTCACAGCAGCAACTGGGTTTTCTTAGCTTTTAAATTAAAAACGCTCGTACGCGTTGTGTTGAAAATTTTAATTATTGAACAGGCCGTGTTGTTTAGAATTATTTTATGAATAGAAAGTTCTAGGTATTTAATAATGAGTTCTTATACCTATTTTAAGTAATTTGCAAAATTCTCAGCTTATAATATTGTTCTAATCTTAGTTTAGCAAACATTTAAGCCATTGATGTTTAAAATAAATAACAATTGGAACTCATTTTTACTATGGGTTGATATAAGAGTGTGCGAAAAACGTTAAAAAATTATATAATTAAACAAGTTTAAGTTTGGTTACATAATATATAAATAAAAATTATTATTTGTTTTTTAACAAATATAGGTAACATCAAAATATGATATCTATCAGGAAAAATACAATTTAAAAATTAATATTAAAATCGTTATAAGCGAATAGTATGCAACTTGAGGTGCACATGCTAGTATGCTACTTAATATTATATTTTATACGAAGTCGTAAGTGATTTTTTTTTTTTTTTAATAAATATTTTTGAAGTATATTAGGTATCGAAAACTTTAACCGTATTAAAGTGACATCTTAATCTATAATATTTTTTGCAATTATCTAAACTCGAAATGAAAGTAGATATGCAAATATATTAACATATTATATTATACTAGTAGGGTGTATACCGATAGCCCCTAAATATTTTTCTAAAAATTACCCACAACCCTCCCCCAATCCTACCATTGGTAATTCCTGAGAATTCCATAGTCTATAAGACATAACTCAAATAACATTTACTTCTGTATTGATTATAATTCTATAATTTTTATAGTATTTAGTTATATGCTAATTTACAAAATTATACAAAATATTCTAAATTTATTTTGGTTTATAATTAGGTATTATTATCGTTCCATATCCCATTATAATTTAAAACTATTCAATCAAATGTTACAATTAAATTTGTTAGTAACGGAACAATTATTAAAAAATAAAAAAAAATGTTATCTGTTAAATATTTTATTATTTTTTGATTTATTAACCCAAAAACCTAATCAAATTCATACAATTAATATTATTATAATAATTTAAAACTTAAATTGAAATATTAAAAATATGTTTCTTAAATTATAGATCCAGTGATGTAGAGACATTTAAGATATCAGATAAAACTGTAAACTCTACCAAAAAAAGTTAACTCCATATTCTTTCGAGGTATTGAAAGTATTAGGAAAAGGAGGTTATGGAAAAGTGTTTCAGGTCCAGAAGAATACAAGTAATGATACAAATCAATTTTACGCTATGAACGCTTTACGTAAGGCCACAATTGTCCGAAATTCCAAGGATATGGATATATATTCGAAGTTGTTAAGGTTCAAGTTCAATTTTGTTAATACAATGTTTTTATAGCTGTACAGAAATCGTTTACAAAACACCCTTATTCTACTTTTTTGGGTATTTCTATTTTCAAATAAATTTTATGAGATGTTAAAAATTCTATAGGGTAATTCATTGTATTTTCTAGGTTACATATATGTTATTGAAAATGAATCAATTTTTCGAATCATGTACTTATTGATAGAGTTGAAAATTTAATTTTTGCATGTTAAAATATCACGATCACCACCATTGATTATTTTTTCTAATATTATCACTGTTATTTGGGTATGTCACAGAAATTAAATCATCAATAGTGTTTACTATGTGACAGAATTGTTTTGGCAATTGAATAAATCCATTATTATGCACAGGAAAAGTACCATTTCCAATTTATAATAGTTAGTTTGAAAAATTAGCAACATCGATATCTCAGTGAAATCGAGTTCACATATTGTTTTCAAGTTTTAAACATTTTTTAGTTATTACATTATTTTGCTTTTTTTTAAAACGGAATATCAATTAATTTCCATCGTATCTGATGGAAATTGTTCGTTTTGTTCAGTGTCATATTTAATATTTGGCACTCAAGAAAAACATCGAATATTCGATTAAGAGTTATTAACTTAGGCAACCGGCGTCGTCAATGAATGCCATATGTAACAATAGTGCAAACTGTATACTTCTTATAGGTAAACGTTACTTAAATAATTAACTTTTTGGAATTTTCTATTTTGATGGCTCATCTGCACACCAAGTACTTGCGTTAAAATAAGAAACCATGAATATCGGTCCAGTAGAACCTCAGATATAACTGTCATAAGAAATTGTCTCAAGTTTTAATAATGCCTAAAGATATCTTTCCATAAGTGGGATGATTTAATGCATGCATTAATTTCATCGGATCTAGATTCTCTTGAAATCACAGTAAACTTGAGATGGAAATCACCTGAAAACATAAAATTATAGTAATGTAATACACAATATATAGGTATATGTTTTTTTTTTATTGTTTTGTGAATAAATTATCATTTAAAATTTATTTAAAAATAATTTATTTATTGGGATTAATATTTAAGTAAAATAATAAACATACTAGAAACAATTACAACTACCCCACCCAGAATTTGGATAATCAGTGTTTTGCAAATTTAGAATTTAAAAGCTGAATGTGCTGTTTTACTGTTGTGTAAAAGAGTAGCAGCTATTCCAAAACTTGTTACAGAAATTACAATTTTTATTTCACTCTTATACCTACAATTATTAAATTAAGAACAAATTATGTCCCTTATATCCCTGTTCCACCAGGGGCATTTATAAAGTAAATATCTTCAACTTAAGTGTTTACAGATTCCATAATTTTTAAAATATAATTTGGTTTGTAAGTTTTGTGTTCGGTTTGAAGTACAAAAGTTTCTAAGATAGTTTTATCGTATGCAACTTCTTTTAAATAATCATCAGGCATATCATATGTTGCATTTTTACGATTGGGCTTAGGAAGTTTAAACAGTTCTAAATTTGTATTATTTAATGTTAATAATATATTGTCTATTAATATTAAAGCTTCATTGTAAATATTATCATTGAATTGAATATTCTTATAATTTTTTTTTACTCTATATAATATATGTTATTAAAAAAAATGTGATGACATTTGACAATGTCAGTGACGTGTAAAAATTACAATATCAGATGTTATTTTCAGGTAAAAAAAAGTTTAATATTTGTGTTTTAAAAATTTAATTTCTTACAATAAACATAGCACCACATCACACAAAATTATATATAATAAGTATGAAATATGAAATAAATTATGAAATCTTTTTTCACGACTAAATAGCGATGGAGACTTCTATTCTAATCTACTCTTAAGTCTTAATATAGAAGTCTATGGTAAAAAACAATATTGTTACCATGGCTCTTCGATCAATGTCAAGGAGCTTAGAAGTAACTTATTATAACTAATTACAATGAATTTATGTAAATAATTAAAAACGCAGATGGCTAGACTGTTATTGAGTCGTGCACATGCACTTTTGGTTGAAACTACTATTTTATACAGAAGACTCTTATAGTATCTTATTATTATTGTTTTATTTTATTATATTTGATTATTAAATTTCCTCATTATTAAATACTTAATAATGCAAATTTTGAACTTCAATCGAGTGGTGAGTAGAGGAGTATTATAGAATTATAAAATGTAAGTAGATTTGTATAAAACCAGCCTATCTGTAAAAAAAAAATAAAATGTTAAAAATATATTTATATAGGTAATACCGAACGATTGCATCTCGTCCAATCAGTCATATGTCTGAGCGCTAACCGTCTTTTGATCTACGATAGCCCCATGCGAGGTATAATCACGATGAATATATTATTATTACTGCTATTATCGTAACAAGTACCTATACCATCGCGGACACGACCTTTGGTAGTAACCGGCTTTGAATTTCCTATAGCGGTAACATCAGTAACGTCGATCGGCGATTAGTGTGATTGCAAGGGGGCAATATTATAGTGGTGGACTGCAGCTTTACTCGCATGCGAGTCACGTCGCCTAACCACATCGGTACCGCGTTTTATATGTAATATTTGCCCCCGAAACCTAGTGATGTTATCATAAACCTAACCGTTATCTGGACATAATTATCTCGGCGTTCCACCCTACACTGAATCACGCTTACTTCGTCCCGCCGTCACCTACCCGTTGTCGAGGGGTGGTTCGGTTAGTCGTATAACACCACCGCCGCCACCACCGACTTATATCGTTTTGTCGTGAAACGAATAAAAAAAAAAATGAAAATAAAACGAACGAAAAGATACACTCTGCGCGGTCTATTATCATATTATAATATGATATATACACCTTAAATAATAATAATACGCGCGCAACACCTGATACGCCTGTGTGACAATTTAATATTATACACACTTAGCGCAATAAAACGCGATCCTTATTTTCACCAACGGCGATGTTTTGCATTTTTATTGCATTAAATAATAAATGCTTAAGACCGTCGACGTCGGCCCTGCGTCCTGGAAGACATAACAATAATAATGATAATATTATATTATTATTACTGCGACGTCACGATAATCGCCGCCACAGCTCACCTCAACCGTACCCAGCGGACGTCCCGTCGCCTTACTTTTTACGGCGCGCGCTCGAAACATGTGCTGTGGGAAAACATCACATTATTATTATATTTGCAAGTGTAGTTGCTCGGTATATATATACTGACTGGAGTGTTCTTATTATATTATAATATACACTGACTGATCCCGTACGGCGTTTTCCGTGACAAATTTCATTATATAACGCCACTGATTTACCGCTTCTTCAACTCCGTTTAACTGTACACTGATTTTTAACGAGGACGTTTTTGGGTGACTTTGACAAAGCATAAAACACACGTCTAAAACTATACCGTCCGATCGTATTAGCTCATTTTATTTCATATACCTATAATCGTGTGCAATAACGATCCTATATTTATTTATTTTTATTTTTATTTTTTTTTTATTTGGAACAAAATAAAATATTAGTTTTCTCCGAGCCGACAAAATCTCTGTGCGATTCTCTCTATCGGAAAATCCTTTCATGTATAGTATACAATATACATAAGGTGAGTTTTCAAGTCTCTAGCTACGTATCACAGTTTTGGTTATACCCTGACTACGAATCGGTCTGTTAGGGCTTCAATTTTTATATACACGGAAAATGTATACACAGATTTTCCTGTTAGTGCGTAGGTATACGACGTCGTTATTTTCAATCAATTTGACGGCCCACTCGGCGTAAGTGTTCATGTATACTATCTCAAGGATGGCCAAAATTGTTTTGGTTAAATTGTTTTTTTACTTTTTTCAACTATAATATACTTTTTTTTATTTCCATATTGTAGAGCAAAATATTTTTGAGAATATTTTTATTTATAAAAATCAAAATTCAGATGAATAGTTTCCGAGTTATAAATATAGACAATGTAGTAGACCAAAATGTTGAGTGTTATCCCAGTACCTCTCCACTACGTTCACCTAAACTTTAAATACTTATAAGTTATAACTCATAAAACTATACGTCTAAATTGAGATTTGTAGTATTCATAGTATTCAAAAACGCCAAAAAATATTCTACGTCAGCCTTATGAAACTATAAACATATGTTTTGATTAAAAATAGTAAAAAAAACTTAACAATTATGTTGAAAAAAAAAAAAAAATATTTTTATTTCAATTGAAAATAATGTAAAAAAATAGTTTTAAAAACATTAATAGATTTTGAAATATTTATTATTTTATGATAAAAAAAAAAAATTCACACTGTATTTTAGGGAGAGTTTCAAAGGCCATAGCTATGTTATTTTAGATTTCCCTGACTTCCTCTAACAATTATAATATTTGTAATTTAAATTTAATTTCCATTTTCTTTGTATTTTTTTTTTTTTTTTTTTTTTTTTTTAATTATATTACAATTGACAAATAATTTGTAATTATAGCTAAATAAAATAATTTCTTTATAAATTAATTAAATATTTTATTTATAAAATCGTTTATACGAACTTGCCCAGACTCTACTAGAAAATATACTTCCCATACGTTTTGATAAGGTAGATTTGTTTTTATAAATTAAACTCAAATCATGGCGGTATGTGTGTTTAAAAAGTATAAGTTATATAATTAATAATATGTAAATGTGTTTTGTGATGTTATATTATAATAATTAAAATAATTGAGCTGGTATCAAAACATTAAAACCGTAATCATTAAATTCGAGTTGAAAAATTGCTGTGGTTATATTCAAATACATTTAATTTACATATTTCCTGGCTTTTATTACTCATCAATAGTATGTTTTTTTTGTACCATAAAAATTTACCAACACTTCTCTTAATCCTGAATTATATTTCTCTAGTTGATCACTCTGAAATTGTTTAGGTTGTTATCAATCTTATCACATCATATTATTTTTGTGGACTGGTCAAAGAGTCTTTTCTCTGTTGGCTTGTATGTTATATTGCCACTTTAATTGTATTATGAGCATTCCACCAGATTAAACGCCAGGGCTTTAATCTACTGACCTTTATAAAGTTTTTATGTTATTGTTACTATAAAATACCCAGTACTTACTTATTACTGTTTTAGTTTTCCATATCGATTTCACATTAATCACCAACAGTAACAGGTTTTTTCATCAATAAAAATAATAAGTAAACTATACGCTCAGAAGTTAATAATTATTATGCGGAATAATGTGTTGCAAATCAAATCAAATTAGTCAATGCGTTTTATTATCTTGCCATGATGTAATGATTTCACATAATCATCTAATGCGATGTAACACAATATAAATTAATTAATTTTAATTCAGGAACAAATACGGATATGTGTAAGATATATTATTAGAAATAATAGTGATAAAAATCATAAATATTTGGAAAATTGCATGCGTATTCCAATGATTATCTTTATTAGAATTTGTAACAAGATAAAATATTTCCATGACATAAAAATGTATACAGTAAAATATAAAAGCCTATAAGAGAACAACAATTACGCAATTCTAAATAAAGTATCTTATCGGTGAAATTTCAAAACTTTTTGACATTTCCACGTGTAAATGAATTACAGTAATTTGCAAGTGTGAAAAATCTTTTAAAGTTCTAATAATAATGAAACGTGACATTTTTCAAGATTAAAGAACAATTGAAAAATAACCATTGAATTTATATATCAAACGAAAAAAAAACTATGAAATAAAATTGAAACTAAAATTTCAAAAGTAAATTTAAGCAGTAGGCGAAATAATAAACATAAAATATAAGCAACTATATTATACTCATGTAGTCATGTTACGCCTTTTACATGATGTTTTTTAATTAAACGTATTTGAAATACATTTTGTATTTAATATACGGATATTATATTTTATATTCATTTTTAGATAATTTCATATTTTATAATAAATAATATAATAATAATAATATCATATTTTTAAAATTAAAAAGGTGGCAAGTGAGTATACTGTACTATAAGCGTGTCAAGTTATACAATGTTAAACCATTGTGTACGACAAGATTCTGAAAAGAATCAGTCTATCAACCTGTTTTTTGATATTGATATTAAATTAATTTGTTTTACTTTTAGTAGTACAGTAGGTTGAATTAATTTAAATTAAAAATGTTTAATTTAAAAACATCATTGTGCATAATAATATAAGTAAAAGTCTTATAACTCCACGAAATATAAATTTTGAACTATAACAAAATAAATAATATTATTACCCCATTTATTGCAATTTTTTCTTAGTTGGAACACAAAATTTTTACAGTAAAAATTGTACTTAATAGTTAATATATATATTTAGATTAATTAGCTTCAATATAAAATATTTATGAGAAACTGTGTATTCAATTTTAAATCCTTGACTATAAAAATTGCAAATTTTTATATGTTTCGAATGAAAAATATTTCACATATTTTTATGATTTTGAAGAATTTTCTCAACATTATAACTTTAAATGCTTATGATAATAAATTGTTTTATGTATTTTTATGCAGATTCAAGAAGTTCTTAACCTTGTATTATATTTTAAAGATCTTAAACAGAACAAAACAATTTTAGTTAAAATATTTTGAAAATTTCATCACACATAAAAAGTTATTATACAAAAATGTTATGATAATTTTAAGTATCTATAGTTATTCAATTTCAATTTACAATAAACAAATAAAATTCAGTTTTTCAAAAACTATATTTACCAACCTAAAAATTTTTCCTTGGTAATTTAAAAAAAAAAAAAAATTGCTATTCAAAACTAGCAAATCTATCCCCAAAATTAAAAATTGAACCATTTTTTTTTTTTACTATTTTAGTAGGTATGCAAACATACATACAAATCAATAAACATTTCATTGTAAAATCAATACATATATTCATCGTTGCGTTAAGAATCTAAAATAACCGATAATAAAATAAATATTCATACTTGAATTTTAACTCAGCATCGATTAGTGTACTATGGTTTCTTCTTCGAATAATTATACTTTCTACACTTCTGAAGAAATAATTTTTTTAAATGTTTAATTATAATGTTTTAATTCATAATCAATATTTTATTATACTTTGAAAATATAAGTCTTTTTTCTTTTAAACTTGAATTACGTGAAGTTATACATTTCACCCAACCTTGTTTTCTCATTATTCCATAATATGATTAGTATCGTTTGCTTTGGCCATTGCTTGTGGCGCTATATAAGTATAGAATCCAGCTATAGAGTTATTTTTAAAAACGCTGTTCTTCATTCAAAAATCACTACTACCTAATACGATGATTGATATAATTAAAATTAGCAAACATGGTAAAAGGATGCCTTGAGATATTAATACACATACAATGAATGATCAATGATGATCAGCATATGAAAAAGAATTATTTTACTAAAAATACGTTGTACATGAGCAATTTAAAAGACTTGATATATTCGTAGGCCGACTTAAAATTATTTGAGATGACACATAACATATGTTAAAATGGCTTAACAAAATAATTTAAAAAATCTACTTTAAAAGGACGTCACATCACTACGTGTTGTCTGTTACAAACTAACAAAAAGGCAAATAATATACATTCGTTGACTCGCCGTTCATCAGTTACACTTATATGGTTTTTATTATAACGTCAACATGAATTATTGACATATTACTAAAGAAAAAATATTTTCTCTTTAGTTTCTTACTATATTTTAATATTTAAGCGAGTTATTATAGCATTTAAATTTATTATTAGATAATATTATCTAATAAACTAGCTGAATTACCCGTCGTTGCCAGGTTTAAGTATATAAATGTATGTAACCTGCCAAGATTAAATTTTGTTAAATCTATTGTAATATTAGACAGGTTAATTTGATTACGAATTGAAATATTGTGAAAAAAACAATGAGTATATATAGATAAAAATTAAAAGATAATATAATTTAATCTTTAAGTTTAATATATATTCACTATACGTATTTATTAAAACAATACGCATTTAAAACTACTGAACACAAATATTAAAATAGTATACACAAGTTAGAAATATGGGAACGATATAGTCTAGATGCTAGCTGGTACAAAGTACTTTTAAGTTTTCCTTTTAACTTTAATTTAATAAACCAATAAAAGAAAACTCAGTAGACTGTAAAACTGGTGTGGTCTACGATGACTTCTGGACATTAAATGCAAAATGTTAGGATATTAGATTTTATTAAAACAAAATATGCTAATAATAATTTAATATACTCTGTTACTCGTAATAGTCAGCGGTTGACGTTACAAGCAATCCATATTATACTAATCAACTCACTTATTTCTCCGGTCTGTATCCTACAACTGTCTCGGTCTCCATCCCACCCCTTCAGTGATCAGGTCAAGTGAGGTAGTCAACCGAATGGCGCTGTTTGTGTCCCAAAGTGACGGTTGTACATTAAATTTGTGATTGCTGTGAACCATGACTCAAAGGTATTATGTCCCTTAGGTTTTTATAGACTTGTTTGCATTTTAGTCTTAACGAATCACCACTTTAACACCTAGTAAAACAACTCGATAATAATAATAATAATAATAATAATAATAATAATAATAATAATAATAATAATAATAATAATAATAATAATAATAAATAAACCATATACACTTGTTGAAAATAATGGTAAAAATTAAAAATTTTGATTATTATAAAATGTAAATCAATCGAAAATATTTTTTCTATTGCCTGTACTTACTCAAATCTAAGTACACACTAAAATTATTTATTAGAAATAGTGCATCTTACTAGCAGTATAATAAGAAAAAATTATTCCTTGTCATTTAAAAATTATAGAAACTTTGTAAGACTTCTTGATGTTAGATGGTCGAAAATGGCTACAAACTTTAGGGTAACTACGTATATGTTTCGACAACTCTAATAACATTTTCTTTAATCTGGATGATTAAAATAATTATGTATATATAAAAAAATCTATAACACAATAATATAATATAGGTATTCTTTAATAATAAAGTTCTTTAGGATAAAAATATAAAACTATTTGACCCTTAATAGTAAACAGTATAAACTCTATATTGTGTATTGAAATGTAACACATTTCATTATTTATCATTTATTTTAAACATTCGTCGTTGATAATACGCACTATTACCAAAATTCACATTGAAGTGATACTATGAAAAAGTACTCAAAGATCGGTTATCTGGTGACCTGTAACCTGTACGCACTGTATATAATATTTTTTTTTTGCATACCGACTTTAATTTCGTTAATTAAATTAAAAATCAAAGCTAATTTTCAAGTTTTAAAATGAATAATATTTATTCACAAACCTTTTGTGTAGATTTTTTTATCTCAATTTAATTTAATTAGTATACTAAGCCTTAATAAATGTGTTTGTTTTTTGTCTGAAAACATTTTTTGGAACAGTCAAGATGTTTAAATTTTGAAATAGGTAGTTTCTGATATAAAATTAAAAATAAGATGTAGTTGGTACTTTAGAGAGTAAAAACTAAAAAAATACTAAAAAAAAAATGTATGATCGGAAAAGCAAAAAAAAAAAAAGAAAAGAAAAAAAGAAAAATAAGAAAAAACCGGTATTTTTACTCAAATCCAATTTTTATCAAACTAATTTTATTATTTTGGTGTTATTCAAAATCAATAACTATAGGTACTTGGAATTTTTAACTAATATTTGGTTTTTTCTATAGATGTCGATTACAAAATATTAGTTTGGTAAGAATAATTGAAAATAAAATATAAAGCTCCTAATAAGTTGTTAATATCTCAATAAAAAATATTAAAAATCTATAATCATATTTTTTTTTTGTAAAACGTTAAAGTTTAAATTTTCATACAATTTATTAATATCGAATAAAGTAACAAATTATTTTGCAGTTATCTAAGATTTGAAATTTTAATAAAATATTAAAAATACATAATTACAATTTTTGTTATAAAACTTAGTATTTGGAGTTAGACTTTTGATAAAAAAAAACATAATATTACAAACTACTTTATAGTTAGAAATTTATAAAAACTTTATTTTTATATCTAAAATATATTGAATATAATGTTACTCGGAATAAGTAGTTTATAATGCAACCATAAAATCTGATAAATATATAAAGTAATTATTTTTTATAGGCATTTTAAGTTAAACTTTTGACGAAATTACTTATTTAAAAGATAAATAACGATGTTAATTATTTTGTTATAAATTGAAAATATTATTCACGGGAATTCAAAACTTTTATGTACATTTTAATATATTATAATCTATTTTTATTGTTTTACATTGCTTATAGAAATATGTTACTCGTATTACATTTGAGTTATATAATTTAATATAATATGGAATACATATTATAAATTATTATAATAATTAAATACTAATAATTCAAGAATAACATTTCAGTTTTCGCTACGAATAATTTTTTATATATTATGATGAATAATGGTATTATTGAATTCAAATTTAATAAACTCATAATAGTGACCCCCTGACCCTCTAATGGCCTATTGTACATCAAAGTAATAATAACTACTTGCCTACTTTTTTTATAATAATTTTTTTTTAATTAATAAGTTTGTGGACTTACCCACAAATATAATAATATTTTCAGACTGAAATAAATACCGTTATCAAATTCACTGTAATAAACCTTACAGTTAGGTTGTGCTGTACTTGAATCATCCATTAAAAAAAAAAAAAAGAGAGAGAGTATATTATTGAAATTAATTTACACATTATTTTAAATAAGATATTAAATTATTAGTTTCATTTGATTCTTTAAAGATTACCATTAACCATATATTGTCTAAGATTTAGAGCGAAGAGAAACTAAACCCTCCTCCTTGAAGGTCACCATTCAATTTTTTTAAGTTCAAAAACTTGTAGAAAATATATTTGCACGTGTATATAAAATATATATTAGGGGTCACTAAAAATTGAATATTCATTTGGAAGGTCACTACAGTAATAAAGTTGAGAAACACTGCGATCTAAATAATATAACTTCGTTTGGAAATATGCCATTTCTTCGAAAATATATTTATTTACGAGTCTCATTATGACACTGCACACAGATAAAAATGAAAATTTAGCAAAACATTTTTTTGAAATATACACTTTGGAATTTAATACACACAAATACATAATTTTTAAATGTATACTAAAAAAAAAAAACCATTACATTTTTTAAAAATAATTTATACATTGTTGCATTAGAAAAGGTCTTTATTGCTTACGTATATTAGGTATATGCATTTTATAAGCAGTTGGTAATAAATATATTGTGTACTATTTGTACTTAAAAAGTAGGTAGGTACACACATTTAATTTAACCCACGATTAATTTTAATCTAATTACTCGGTGCATTTAGAATAGTATTTTTTCCTCTTCTGAAAGTTTTTATTTTATATTGGTATAATAATGTATTTTTCAAATTACTGATTCATTTATAGTATAAAACTATTACTATTAATTAAATGTGTATATTAAACAGAATTGAAAATAATTTTGTGAAACTACAGTTTTTTACACTGGTATAGATTTTTTTCTAGTTTTTAATGGTTCAAGACTTAAGCCAATAACAGTTTATTAAAAACCACGTCATTTTATATACGTCAAATGAATAATAAAATAGAAAAATAAAACCCGAATTCCTGCGTATTCCCAAGTCTTCACACATATTTCAAAAGTCAAGTTTAATTTAAAAATATTATGATGTTCGTGAACCATTGAAAATTGACATGTTAATTCTATATTCCGTTATATTTGTATGACTATGAAATATTAAAAGGAAGATTATTACATACCTAATGAGAAATTTATGATAGTGACAATAAGAAGTTTATAATACAAAGTAAGTTTAAATATAACAATAAAGTGTCGAGTTCAAACTTCTGCTTTTAACTTTTAACTACCACATCAATTAATTTATATTCTCGGTATATACTTCAGTACTTCAAAACTCATATCACACTGCATACATCCATCAAAGTTAAAAGCTTGTTGAAAATTCAAAACTATAAACACAACAGTATTTTAAGAACTGTAATTTACAATAATTAGAAAAATTAATAAAACCTCTGTGAAACACATTCTCATCCAAATGTTATTTGTCAGAGTTAAAACTTTAAACCATACAAATATTTCATTCACTTATAAAGAACAAAATACATACGTGTTGTATAATAAATGATTTATTTATATAACGAAAAGTGGAAAATGTTATCTCCGAATATGTATTTCTTATGTCATTTCAAATGAATTAATTGCACGTGTTACCTTCGAGGTCGTATATTATGAAGAGTTCGAACTCTACATCCCCCAGAAATTACCCCACATTTTTTAAAACTCCAACTAAAGTATTTTTTCAATCATAAACGGTCGTCTTAAAATACCGTTAATTACTATTTTATATAATATATTTTACAATATGATATTATTAACTTCTAATAATTTATAATAATTGAGATACGATGACCATTTTTTATGCTATTCGGTGGCGAAAGCATCAAAATGATTTTTTTTTTTTAATTTGATGATTAAAAATAATACAATGTATCTATTATATATTTGCATTATAATCAAATTACTTTAGAGAAAGTTCAGAAGAATGCAATTAAATTATTGATAATAATAATAATAATTATAATAATAAATTATATTATAGTTGTATGAAAACATATTAATTTATAAATACAATTTAACTACATATAATGTATAACATAAAACAGTACCTACTTATAAATTATAATTATGTTCAATTAAGTATACAATTGATATTTTATACCACTATATAAAATAGTATTACTAATATATTATTAGCTACTCCCCTATCAAAGTATCCTTATTTGTACAGCACATCTTAAAAATGAAGAGTTTATTAAAATTAATGTTATAATTATTAGATCAGTCATTTAGTTAAGTAACAGTTCTTGAGTTGCTATAGATATGAATCCAATTTACAGGTTTTTGAAGACATTTATGAATGTAAAGGGTTCAAAGGTATCTAAGTACTGTAAAAACTAAAAACTGTTAGACACATTGCTCAATAACAATTTTTTTTATTCTTGTATAAAATGTTCAGTTTTAGATATAATACCATAGAGTAAAAATGAAAATAAGTATATTATACTTAGTGTTATCATTTTTTTTTATTTACCAGTTAATGTGACGATCAAATTTATAAAATGATTTAAGACCAATAATAATATTGTACTTGTCACAGCACTAGCGCGCAATAGCGTCTAGCGTTTTGTTGTACCCTGCAGTACCCATATGTTGTTATAATTGTCTCTTTTTTTTAAGATCTATTTTTCTCTCCTAACAAACTCACGCTTGGTACTTATATAGGCTATTACATTATTTATAACACATCTGCAATAGTAATTGAATCTATTGAATTTTTAAACTTAATGTTAAGCTAAGCTATAGGAAGTGAAACTTTAATATTTCAAATGATTACCGTTATAACCCTTAAAATACTTAATTTTCTTTATTTACCAGTTGGCCTTATTCCTGCTATAACATTAAAGTAAAGAGTTGACGTCTGAACTCTCAACGGATACTATAAGTTTCAATGTTTTATGTCTTTCAAGTTACATCCCAATTAAGTTAATCAAAGAGCTTTTCGAGTATTAAATGTATTCACAAAGTCATGAAGGACTGTAAAAACATGTACCTATTCAAGACATTTTTTTTTTTGTTGATATATAGGTAGGTTAGTGTATACGAATTAATACTTGTGAATATAATTCACCTTAATGTTGTTTAATAATATAAATTTACTAGATGGAAAATGATTTTATATCTCACTAAAAATAGTTTCTGAAATAAAAAAACATTTCGTATAGTCATTTTTAAAATAAAATACTAAGACGTAGTAATTACAGTTACTGAAATGTGTATGTATGAAACTAATGTAACAATTTTATTTAAAAAAGATAAGACTATAACAATAAGTTTGTAGATAACTAGTGTATATACTTTCCTTTATATAAGCAATAAATAATTAAAAAGTCGGAAAAGTGGATATCGTCCTACTGCGCAGCCAGCGTTGGGCAGTATAGAAACATTTTATTTTGATAGTATCTAAATAAATTTAAAAATTGGCATTTACATAAGTGTCATTTAAGATAACAATTGTGGGAATCTAGATTTTCATGAAATGCGAAGTCTACGAAAAAATACACATTTTTAAAATTTTATTTAGAAACTTGATTTTGATGTCAACACAATATTATTATACGAGTGTATAACTAATAAAGAAAATAATACAATTACAATAGGTAAAGCCGTATAGATATTCACTTAATAAGAAATTCTCGATGTACCAATAGTTTGGTTTTTACGTTTCTGGAAATAAATAAATACGTTTTGTCGACGGTACGTATTATAATATATGCAATATATGGTTTTTCGCATCGACATTATAATAATGTTATTTAGTATTGTCGCAAACATGTGTCACTTCTAAGAAATTTTACCGTTCATCGACGAAAATAGATTGATGTTATGGATAAATGTTATAGATTTTATAATTTAATATTAATATTATTGTCAATACATTTTCCTTGAGCATTCATCGAAATGTTCCAAGAATCGTTCCATCTAAAATTTAAATATGTTTTAACTTTCAAAGCAATTATTGTACTGTGGTAAAATATTATTGGTTTACTTACAAAAAAAAAAAAAAAAAAACCCTGTAAATCGTAAAAAAGGCATTATGATTTTTTTAAACTTTGAAACGATTTAAAAAATCAACTGACAGATTTTTAAACATCGATGAATTGAATAATACAAGTAAGTTTTATTTTATTATTAAAAAAAAAAAAAAAAAAACATTTAACTATCCTTACAACAGTTTTTGTAATTCGTTCACAATCAGATGAAAATTCATTAAATCAAACACTTGTAATAATCAGTTGGGATAAGAATAAATCACTTTCTTTCCCTGTTTAGAACTAAACAATTTATTATTT
Source organism: Aphis craccivora (assembly GCA_009835225.1). Taxonomy (NCBI): domain Eukaryota; kingdom Metazoa; phylum Arthropoda; class Insecta; order Hemiptera; family Aphididae; genus Aphis; species Aphis craccivora. Next base: position 16,332 of record VUJU01000791.1, on the reverse strand, counting down.
ATTGATACCTTTACAATAAAGTTTTGAGCCATTTTTAAAGTATAAAATTATTTCAACGATATGAAAAAAAATCCAAGTACCTATAATAAATTGGATACTTGGTCCAAATTATAATAACTCATTGAAAACATGATAAATGGTTTTATAGCCATATATACATATATATATATGGCATATAACTAACATATAACTGTTAACTTACAACTTATGTATCCAATAAAAATAGCATTACAATATTATCTATAATTGTAAAAACATACCTACATTTTAAAATAACTACCTACCTAAGATATTTTAAAAAGAAAATATACAGCATTACAGCTATTACGGCAAGTAGTATTTTCTCAAAAGAATATTTACTGAATACGAAAATATGTGGAGAATATTCTCCAAATAAATTCTTGAGCATTTCTGAGCATGGAATATTCTGAGAAAGTTCTTCAAAAGAATTTACTCTGAGTAATTTCAAACTGGAAATTTTAATTTTAATAAACAATAATTTAAACATTTCCATTTCCAAAAAAATATCTGTGAATAATTCCTAGTAATTAATATAATTGATTATATCTTTTGAATAGCTATTTAAAAATAGCTTACATTTTTTTTTGTGTTATACATAATTCTTCATTTAAATACTAATGTATTTTATATTTTGTTAAAATTCCAAAAAAAAATCGTATCAATTAAACCCTGTGCTTTATAATATTATGTGTTTGAATTATTTGAATAATATTATTAATTAAAACTTGAAATTATGATAACCTATAATATAAAAATAAAATATATTATATATTTTAGATTCTGAGCGGAGCGATGAATGTATTGATTTTACAATGTTGTGTGTTTTTTTTGTGTGTATCTGTGTACACGAGAAAGTGTCGAAATAATGCTCCAATTTCAAACTATGGGGGTGGTTTCCGATGTAAAAGTGAATATCCTTGGTGCATTATAGAGGTCAAAAGTTAACATTTTCCAACAGTTTTCAAAAAAATCGAGAAAAACAAAAAAAAAATGACGGAAAAACGGGAATTTTTACGCAAAACCAGTTTTCGTCCAAATCGATTTTTTTTTTATGGTTGTAATTCAAAAATTAATCACTGTAAATACTTGAAATTTTCACTAAATGTTTATGTCAGTGTTATCTATATACAGTTAAATTTTCATAAAATTTTGACTTTTTTTGAGTTATTTAGAGACCATAGAAATTTTCGATTTTTATGAGAATTTTTTTTTGAAGTGTCGATAAAAAAATTTTGGATGACCAAAAACACTTGAAAATTTAATACAAAGTTAGGTTGTTCTAATTTCAGTTAAAGATTAAAAATCGTTAGTCACAAATTTTTTTTATAAGCGTTTACAGTTCAAATTTTTCGAAATCTGTCGAAAATGCGAAAAATTGCAAGTAATTTTGAAGTTGAAAAATCTTAAATTGTTTGTATTTTTAACTAATTAATAAAAATACAACACTTAGTTTACCGCAAGTTTTTCTTCAAGTAGCTATAGAGAAAACTCGTAGCATCATTATAGGAAAAATTTTAAGTGCGTTTGAATTTTAAATTTTTAGGAAATAGCGTAACGATAACGATTTT
>VUJU01000791.1:0-14693 GCA_009835225.1 Aphis craccivora | reverse complement strand
ACTCGTAGCATCATTATAGGAAAAATTTTAAGTGCGTTTGAATTTTAAATTTTTAGGAAATAGCGTAACGATAACGATTTTAAATATTTGTTATTATTCAAAAAGTAGATACTTGAACATTTTACCAGTTATTAAGATTCACGTTTTCTTTACGTTATTTAAATTTCAAAATATTTTGACTTTTTTGAGCTATTTATAGACAACTGAAATTTTCAATTTTTCTGAAAACATGTTTTTGAAGTGTCGATAAAAATTTTTTGGCTCTATTAAAATACTTAAAAATTTAATTCAAAGTTCCTCATAAGTTATTCTTATAGTGATTAAAAAATTATAAGAATATATAGGCACAATTTTTTTTTATTAACATTTGAAGTTCAAATATTGATGAAAATTCGCCAAAATCATGAATATTTGCAAATTATTTTGTAGTTATAATTCATACAAATTTTTTGTATAATTTGGTAAGTGTTGAAAATTCAATACTAGATTTTTCATAAGTTTGGCTTACATTAATTATAAAAGAACTTAAATTCTGGTGTATTCAGGCCATTAAAACATAAACCACCTTTTTCACTAACCACTGGAAATTATATCCTAGGCTGACAAATCATCTCCGTTCAGAATCGCTTTTCGTATACAATGATACCTATCATTGGATTTAAATTTAATACTCCTATAATATATAATAATGATCCATATGGCACCTAATGTACAGCAGAGCGATACCCACTTACCCACTTTTTTTTTATATTTGTGCGTTTAAGGTGATAACAATTTTAATTTTATAAATTATTTTAATGTTTTTGCAATGTCATAAAATGTATTCTTTAATTACTGCAAGTTAAGTGTTTTCACCTAGTTAACGGATAAAACTTCGGAAAATAGATTTTAATTTATCAAAAAATTGTATTTGAAATTCAAAATAATAATCTTTAAAAATTATATTTTTTTAAATTTAAAATACAATGAATTAAAAAATGTTAAAGCGAAAAACATAAGAAAGTCGTTTGCAAATAAATGTCATACAAATTCAAATATTTTATCGGAAATATAATCTAGTGAATAGTTTAGTAATACAATAATTGACATAAGCTTAATGTTTTTGATGAAAAAAAAAAATTTAAAAACATTGATGTTTTTAACTTTAAAGCGTTATTGACTGCTATTATTTTTTTCTTGCACGTTTCTGATTTTCATAACACTCGTACGCTCTTAGAAATTTTCTACCTACCTAATATTAAAGACTCCTTAAAAACTGTCAGCATCGAATCCTATTAATAGCTCAGTATTATAATATTACGAAATTTAAACAATATGCAATATTATAAATTCATCCCGCATCACTTTGGTCATCGATTACCTACTATATTCATATATCATTGTACTCGCCACTCGACGAGACTCGTAACATTTTTCTCATTATTATTCGATAGTAAACATTAAACAACAACAAAACAAAAAAAAAAATCGGACGTACTTATAGGACCTAAGTACTCGTACATATTTTAAACATTCCAGATGTTCAATATCAAGTCGGTTCACTGTGCATAGTGTGCTTAGAATAATTTAATAGGCACAATATTATAATCATTATATACGAGTGTGCGAAAACCGTGCAGTGCGTCATATTATGATAATGATATAATATTAGGCAGAATTTGGAAGACGCGACCGCATCGTCGACAATATTGCTGACAGTATAATGTCACTCACATTTGGACTGATGTGGATTATATTATTATAATTTGCACAAGTACTGCTTGTATATAATAATATTCTAATACATAATTTCGTATCGTCAGACCGGCAGAGTAAAAAGTTTTGAAAACAACCCTCCTCTACACGGTTTCGTCGGCCGCGTGCCGTCAACAATCCGTTTCGTGTACTATATTGTTATTGTATCACACATCATAATTATTATTAAGCTCGTTGGAATAAATGTTGTGACTAGTGAGATGTAGACGGCCATCACTGTGTAAGAGGAAAAGTCACGTCGTATATATACCAACATTGTTTTGGCAATCATCCGATGTTCAAAAGGCTACTCGATTTTTGTGATTTTTAAAACAAAACTGAGTTATATAATATTAACACGGTTCGAAGTATTTATATATTGAATTGAGTATTCTTATTAAAAATCATAAATAATATAATGAATAATTATTACTTACGTTTTATATTCCAAAGAGCTGAGTATTAATTTAAAAACATTATATTATATTTTTTTTTTGTTAGAAGTTATTAAATAGAGTAGAGTGACGCTATATCTACGCATTTTGCGAATAGTCCTTAATGCCACTTCACTTCAATTGTCTAAATTTTAAACGATCATAGATAAAAAAAAAAATAAATAAATAACTTTAGTTTTGTTTAATAATAATTGCTCAAAAAATAAAAGAAATATTCTTCAGGCTATGTGAAATGAAAACATTATTACTAATAAAATTGGGTTTAAAAAAATAAATATATATATATTTATATATAATGATAGTTTTATTAAATGTAGTAATAGTGTATAAAACGACGCGATAATTCAATGCTTACCGCCGTACCGGATCATTTTTTTTTTCAGTACAAAGAACGCGTTGAACGAATAAGTCGACTCCAAATAAATTATTATAGACGAGACCAGCCATTTTTGAATTGGTAAGGTTCGTTTAACGTAAACGAATACGATTTTTCCAAAAACCGTTGGTAAACGTTTAATCTCCGTCAATTACTTTACGATTTTCGTCGGTCAATTTAAAAATAATGTCAGCTCTGACAGCTTTTCAGTCTATCAATAAAAAGTTGTACTTTCGGGATGGGTAATGTTTATGGGTCTGTTTTCCGGTCTCGTTCAAGTTGTAATTTCGAATTTATTACACCGCCAAACGTTTGTTTGTATCTACATGGAGATTTGTAGTGAATCCGTCGTGTGTGCCCAATTAGTTTAGGACTTAGGTATCCCTAAAACAAATCCGGGGAGAGCAATAGAAACGTCGGCTACCCTCGTTTTGCATCAATTTCAATACTCTGATTATGCCAAACATTTGTGTGTCATTTGTATATAGAAATGTGAATAGACTCATGTCGTTAGTGCACAAATTAGTAAACGATATTATACATGTATAGTTTGTTCGTGTATACTTGACGTGCACAACGACCCTGCGTGTCACGTGTGCTTCACTTATATCTAATATGTTGATTACTTACCAGTTACTATTAATTCCACGTAGGCTTTCAAGTTTTTGTTTCATACTGTTATACATTTTAATTCGTAATTAATCTATTACCCGTTTAAATTATTCAAAACTATAGTTTTGAAAATATTCTTGTGAGCATTAAAAAGACAACATCGATTATATTTTTAGTAAAATAATACCCATTTAAATACAATATAACGTTAATAAATTTAAAGACACTATCAGACAATTATTTTGGATAAATTAAGTAGAAATAAACATACTGTCTTGTCTTACTCGTTTAAATATTTGAACACACTAAACTTTTAATAAAAGCTATTAAAAACATTCAGATTTATAATATGTGATTTTCGTATAAAAAATCACATTTAAAAATAAATGTTACTGTCACCATTGTGGCCAGCAGGCCGCAATAATATTTTATTTATACTCTAACGCCACAGGTCGTTCTAAACAGACGTCAAGTATGGTCCGAATCGCGTGTGTATACAACGAACGCCGTTTTTGTATAAATTATATTATTATAATATAATTATATATTCAGTTTAAACAGATATTATAGTTCAGAACTATAATTTAACTTTTAATATTTGAACATGTACCCATATTATTATTACATGTACCTTCTTTTAAAAACTTATTCAATTTGTGATTAGAATAAATTGCAAAGAAAGAGAGAGAGATAGAGTTCAAATTCGATGCCGTGTTTAAAATCGTTTTTTCAAACTATTCTACTGAAAAATAATAAAAATAACCACCCTATGATACCGAGTGTATGAAACTTAAAGAGTATTGTTTGAAATAAAGACATTAAAGGTTATATATCTAATAAAAATAAAACCCACTCATATTCTTTTAAACTCTTAAATCAATAGATTCCTAGCATTGCATGAAAAATAAATTTCTTATATCATTGATCCGCGTAAATACTCTGAAGAGCGACAACTGCATTTCTACAAACCTCTATGAATGGTTAACTTTCCTGAGCGTCTTTCAAATTTTGTTGGTGAATTCTCGAAATTTGTTGGATAACTTTTAACTTTTGTTGGGCTTCAAGTTCAGCAGTATTGAAATTTTAACTATATGCTGTCAAATTCACGCCATCAGTGGAACTATTTGTCGGGCCGTTTTTTAATGACTTTATATTATTATGTTTCTGAACTTTTCTACAGCTATAAGTAATATGGATACCATACATATTATTAATAAAATAAACAATTGTCGTATACACAAACGTATATTATATTTTTTATTTCACATTATCCATCGTTATTTATTTTCATGTTGTGTGAGAAAAAGAGTCTAATCTATAATCGTCATTTTGTAATTTAATTAAAGACAAAAATATTTCAGTGTTGCCTATATGAATCAAATTTTAAATTATGTGTTATACTATCTTGGCATTTTAGTTCAAGAGAACTATACTGAGTACAAACCAGTGCTCTGAATGTATTGGAACGCACTTAAATGGAATTGCGGTCCGTAATATTGGCTTTTGCGTCAGTTCCGGTATGTTAAAATTAGATTTTAAGAGTTCCGGATCGTAAAAATATTAATTTAATATTGAAAAAAAAAATCAAGAAATTGCCAATCGGTAAAATGTTTCCGGCAGTATCACAATTAAGAGTATTAAAATTATTTACAGTTACTTTTATAGAAATCGAGTTTCCGAAAATTCAAATACCTACTTATTATACATAACAATGAAATCTGTCACCACAGTCACTATCTATAACGTATTCTGAGAACTCTGTTTATCTATTTTTTGCACCTATATATATGAATCTAATAATTTTGATTGTAAAATCTGACAATATTAAAATTAATTTAGTCTTTGTTTTGTTTCGATCAGCGACTTGACATGTGCGTTAATGTGTTATGTATGACGTATTTTTTAAATGATATAAATTGTAAGCTCTTTTTTATTACATAGTTGAAAAACTTTCAAGTGGTTGCTTAGAAACATGAAATCTTAATAAAAATGTAGCTTTAGACTATGCCGAAACGGTCGTTGAAAATAATTAAAGTTCTGATTGTAATTCACATATCCCTGCAATGAGTTGGAATAAAAGTCAGTATAACGGTTTTAAATCATCATATAATCGGTTAATTGAAGGGAATAAAAAGTTGGGTAGTCCGGTATGCAAAATAATTATTAAGCTTAAATTGTGAATTTATACGTTATTGTAAACATGAATTTAAATAATTTAAATTTAAAATTAATATTCTTTGTTGTTAAAATGTAATTGATAAAAATAAACTTTACCTATTATAAGTATATTCGCATATAACACAACATTTTCCATTTCGAACGAGAAGTTAAAATGTTTAACGCTAAAATTTATTAAATAATAAATGAATATGTTAAAAAGAATATTTTTATACTTCATTTAAAGTTATACAAAAACAATAAATCAATTCAAATGACGTAAAATTAAATAAGTATATTTTTAAATGAAAAATATTTTACTGCTAAAATATCTACCTCGTCATAATAACAAATATTTTAAATGCATATTTTATTCTGTATCGATACATTCCTTTAGTTGAATACTTATATAAAAACAATATTTTTGTAACAATTAATTAATATAATGAACTTTTTCATTTTTTAACAATCCGGATACAACCAGAATTTATAACAAATTTAAATTAGATATTGGCATATTGCTTCATGCTATTTAATGTCAAATAACGATATAAATGTTTATAGTGCCTAATTTATTTTTTAAAATATTTGTTTTTGTTTAAGGTATGACAAGGGATTATTTCTTTAATCTAGTAATGGGGTCGAGTGGTCGATAGTGACCAATAAAGGGACAATAACAATTTATCTGTGCTTTGGTCATTTCATTAAATAATGTCTTTACCTGAACCCTGTGTCATCAATAATGAAATGCTACATACACGCACATTCGTGGAACACGTGTGCGTCTGGGTGAGTGTGTGTATAACGTTAGAGGAAACGTTGGAAACAAAAAATGTCGTGTTTGACACGTTTTTTTAGTGTAAAAAAAAAAGTAATAATAGCTTATTTTATTATATTTATCTATTTTATTTTGTTATTTGTAATCTTACATATTGTTGCATGGTTCTTAACTGCCGTATAGGGGTTTTTTTTAATAAGGTTAAATCATACTTATGATTCAAAAATAGCAATAAAATCGAATACCTAATAGCATTAAAACCAATAACTTCGCAACGTGTTTTCTTTTAGGTATTGACCACAGATTATATTATTGCGTTTTAATAATATCTCAATACTACGGCATATTGAAACCAAAACAAATACCCTATGCTGTAAACATTTTAATATTTCAATGCCACAAGTTTTTAAGTCCCATAAGCACCTATTGTAAAATTATTAATTAAATTATTAAGGTTTCAATTAAATTAACTATGATATTATTGTATAAACACATTATCATGAGTACCTACAGTTGTATTATATTAGGTGCAGTTTGCTTTGAAGATAAATGATCGTCTAATTGAATTTATTAATCAATTACAATATTATATTATTGTGTGTACGCCGTTTGAAATCGAAAACCGTCCCGAGTGCATTGTCGTATGCAGTGTGAATACTGTGTTTAACTTGCAATGGGAATGACATAATATAGTATTATATAATATTATCTATAAATTAACTGAAAACAATATCATAATCAAATAAAAGACGCAAGCCATTGGATGCCCCGGGGTTAATGTTTGTGGGTACACAATTAAATAATACCTAATATTGTATTAATTTTACGTCCCGAAGATGTTATTTCTGTTGGTGATTAATTGTACGTACGAGTGTAATAAAATAACTTAAAAGGTAATGTTATTATTAGTTACCTACCTACGTACAATTATGTTTATGATTAATAATCAGTTGAAATTTTAGATTCTTTGTTATGTTGGAGTGTTTAAATTATTTGCTCGCGAATAAAGTAAAACACGGATCGATTTTGGCGTATTAATACTTAATTATTCGCTAGAATTATTATTTTACCGTCATAAACATTTAATAATGTTGTTAAATGATCAAAAACGATTAGAAATATAAAACATAAGTATTGGTATAGTAACTATAACATTATATGCATGAAAACGATGTATCATGTTATTTGTTTGTGAGGTATATATAATATTATAAGTTTTATGTAGAGACTCTTGGAAAAATATGAATAGTAAAAAAAAAAAAAAAAAGCTAGATGAAAATTAGGAGAATCCTTTTTGCTTTTTAATTTTGTCTAGATATTTTTTAAGAGGAAGCAGAACAACCGTCATTAATCTATTATGCCGTTAATAATTATGTTCAAAGTAGGGATGATTATAAAATAACATAACGGCTATTACTTCGCACGCTGTGCGTATTATCGTACAAAAATGGAAAAATTAGACGACTCTACTTTTTGGTCACTGTACAATCCACAGAGTGGAAGAACGAAAACGTTATAAATCCATTATATATATATATATATTGATTAAATAGAGAAGATCAAACAATATAATAGTGTGTCTATAACCTGTGGGTGGTAACTGGTTAATGGTTAAACTCTTAGAAAATATGATTTATTTAATTTGATTTCTTATCTAGTTATACAATAGCAACCGTTTAAGAACCTAAATTGGTGATGTTTAACGGTCACCGTGACGAAGACATTGTATTATACACGTCGCGGGTATTTGGATTTTTAAACTGGGAAATAATTAAAGTTAACGGCCAATAATAACAGCTAAAACGATTTATGTTATAGATTAAGGAAAAAACAATGTTTTACGTTTCTAAAAAATAACTTCACTGTATAAATTCACTTTGAGCGTTACGTTCATATAACAAAAATACTTCTATCAATGGCATACCACATCGTTTATTAATAATATTATTCTAATATGGCTTTACTAAAATACCTAATACTAATAAGTTATAAATACTTAAATAAAATACATTTTTTGGAAAATCATCCCGAATTATGCAACTAAGAATAAATAAAATGGTTAGATATCTGCTGTTGTATTAGAATATAAACAAATTAATATTACCTATGTAAATCAAGGGCATGACGATTCGTACAATATATATAAAATGAATATCAAATTCTAATGAGCCGTAGTTAAAAACTATTAGTCTGTTTCAAAAATTATAAACATTTACATTCACTAATCGCCGACAGTTAGGAAACAAGTATTTACTATAATCCTTTTTTAATAACTTCTATAATAGCTGTAACTGAACTCATTCTAATGAATTCTTAGTAGGTAACAGTTATATATTTATATTATTTTGAATACCTATCATAAAAGAAACAATCGTTCTCACGGCATTAGCTGAACCACATGAGTAGTATGTCGGTCGTAGGTAAGATTATGTTAACAAAAAACTCACTATATTATAGTGTGAATTAAATATGTTAAACTATTTTTAATGTTTTTTTATAAAACAAAGGAATAGCTTAGTGAGTACGACTGTGTATAAATATTTTAAAATTATTATCTTTAGGCTACACGCAAACGAAAAGGTTTTGATAATTGACAAATGTGTTTTTTAACACACCTAGTTATTTGATTTTTATCGCAGGGGTTCACTGAGAAATAACGGGCGTGAGTAACTCGTACAGACCCGAGTCAGAGGCGGGGTTGCAGCCTAGAGGGTACTTGCTATGGTCCCAGGTGAGCAGGGGCGGTAAAATACCTTTTGCCGAAATGCTCTTCGTGCTTGTATAATATGTATAATGTGCGTCGTACACACGGTGTCCATAAAAGAGGAAATAATAAATCAACTCATATACTATATTATAATAATCGTCGAGAATGAAAGCGTTAATTAAATAAGAAGATAATCTATTAGATACTTATACTCACTCATTTACGAAATAAATTAACTATCATCCTATAGAAACGTCACAGTATAGAATATGTTCGGTATATACACAATATTATATCAACCGTATATATGATGATATTTAGCTGTAGAACTCAAAACGGCAATATCATGAGCTCAAACGATTTTGCAATTTTAAATTGCATTATGTTCGGCTGTGCGGAAATTTATCATTTTAACGTACGCTTTTAAGTTTAATTTTTGAAGAATAAAACGTCAAATTATGTTTCAAAGTATACGTTATCGTAGTGAACCATCGAGGTAGAACCGTAATTAAATTTAATATTTTTTTTTTTTTTTTTATGGTAAATCCAAAAACAAGAAGTATTTTACATTTATATAATATTTATAATTTATTGGTATAAAATATAAAAACTATTAAATTAAATAAGTAGATTTAAAAAAATAATGATATTTTCCTAAAAGTACAGTATTTTAGTATCAGGTAGGATCCTTGAACGTGAATCATGGTAACAAATATAAATACCTACCTGAGTAATAAAAATCATCATATTCAATAACTTTCTAAATAAACGGATGTATTTTTTTGTAGAATACACTTCATTTCCAAATAAAGCTGCATAATATAAACCGTAAACAGTGTAAACATAATACCACCCGACGTTTATAATCACATAGGTAATTTGAATAATTATGAATAACAATAATTATACATTTATAAAACTACTGCATTATTTTAAAAGAAACCTTACGTAATTAATAGATATTATAATAGTAAATTTATTAAAGATGCGATGTTTTAGTTTAAAGCAAACTTAAGTATGAATAAATTAATGTAGCTGTGCTTCCGATATCTATTATTTATGATAAAATGACCGAATTAAGTTATTGATTCTTCTATGTACATTATACATTATACATTATACCTCCATAGCTATAATAATACTTAATAAAAATCATTCTGAAATTTGTTGTTTTTAAAATAAAACTTACAAAAAACAAAACTTGTGGAACAATATTATACTAATTTGCATATTCCGGGAGTATAATATTGTAATTATTATTATTATCATGCCATATTAATTGAATTAATGCGACGCAATATCATATCGAATGAGAAATTGGCGAGTTTTCAGTAACTCGGAAAAAAAACAATGATTTTATAAACTAAATTATGAATTAAATTATTGTAATTTTGTAATTATTATAGGTAGTATTTTTTATTATATTACTATAAATTATAATATTATAATTTATAACCTTAACCTCGTTATAATAAATGACTCTGTTCTTCGTATTTTTGAACCACTGTGGTAATAACTTGATGGGCAATGGTAGAATGTATTGTATTATTATACGTCATAATATGGTCGTTATTGATAATATAGTTTAAACTGTAAAATTTAGAGGATAGACGTCGATTGATTTCGTCGGTTGAATAAGATTTGCGAAATTATAGTCCAAGTCTTGATCGACTGGAAGCATGGTTTCGTATAGTACCTATAATATATTATACTACATTATATTGTTTTATCGATACGTGTCTACATATTTATCTGAGAATTAGGTCAACCTTAAATGCATGTACGATAGGTGGATAAATTAATTGAAAAATCATAATTCCAAGTCAATTTGATTTAAACGAACACAAGACAGTAATATATTGACGTATTATTAGCAGCACAGGGTTTATTTTCTGTTTTTGGCTCACGCGTAACATTTATAAAATGCATTCACGCAAAACCATTTGTTCTTGTGTTTTTGGATTATCCGAGAGTAAAATTGCCTACAAAAAAAGTTATAGAAAATAATATTTTTAGGCATATGATATATCGGTTGTATTAAAATGATTTATCAAACCTTCAAAAATATATTTTTTTTTTTCAATAATTTTTACAATAGGTATTTTCGCTCTGAGATTACTCAAAAGTCATAACAAATGACTTTACGTGAAACATGTTTTCTAAGTTACGCGTGAGTCTGAGAGAGAAAAAAAATATTGCACTGACTAGTTGGACTCGTTGGTTAGTAGTTAAAACATAATAAATTTAACTCGTCCGGTTTCAAGTTAAAATAAAAAATAAATATTTACTTAACACAGTTTAAAAAACTTAATCTACTTTTTTAATTAATACATAGATCACATAAAGAGTACTATTTGTGATGTCGTCAATATATGATTTTACTTTAACAAGACACAAAACAAATAGTATTGGTTTGACTTATTTAAAACAGCGTAGCTGTACGAGTTAATATTAATACTTACTAAAAAACCATAAGTAACAAAAAATTCAAAAAAATTTTTAATTTTAACCCGATTGATTATTTTTATAAAATTCAGATGAAAAAAGCCGAGTTGTTTAAATAAAATAATATATTAAAACAGTTAATAATGAAATTAACTTTTAACTATAGTTAATTCGCACGTTTGTGTAAATTATATAAATTATTATAACGCGTTCTGATAACAAAACGTTACCTACCTAGTTAATTAGCAATTATTATTATTGTCAAAATCGCAAATGCACACGGCGGCAAGAATGACGTTTAAACACGATTATTAGGTTAGGTGATGGTGCACAGGTATAAGCACAGGTATAGTATGTGCAAGCAAGTTTCAATAATGACGTATGCTTCTGTCGTGTGATCGTTGAGCTGAAAGAATCCGTCTCAGCGCGTCCGTTCAATCGAATTTATTATCAGTCGGTAACAGTCGTCGTTGTCGTCGTCGGCATAATAATAATACTATACAATAAGGATCGATTTTAAGCCTATATCTTATATATATATATATATATATAATATGTATTCGTTGTATGAATACCGCTTTTCCCAATAATATAATATTATAAAGGCATAAAGCAGGTGATAGATCTAAGACATTTAATTTGTGAGAGAGAAATTAATATAAACTATCAGTGTGAATATAACATGATGATAAATACTTACTAAAAATGCAGCTGTTTAACAATCATTTATACTTTTTTGTTAACGTCTCGAATCGGCTAAATAACCTGGAGATAGTATTTTGCGCCACACTTTCAACAATATTCAACTTATTAACAGAATAAAATTGACAGAAAAGGCTTAGTATCGTCATTAAGTTATCAGTATAAAAAAAAGGTGAGTAAGCTAGGAATTATATTTCAAAAATGATATGTTGTATAACAAAAATAGTATAAACTAAACGAAAATTTACTTATTTAATATACACGGAGTTTGTTTTACATACATACATTTTATTCATAATTATAATATTAGTGGAGCTAATTATAATTTTAATAAGGTGAACAATGGCGCAAATTATAAACTTAAAAAGTGGCTTAAATGACATATATGTATATATTTTTTTTTTTTTAGGGGGGGGGTTGTTTTTAGTGCAAATTACATACGCCCAAATAACCATGATATATTCTTCTATATTGTTGATTGTCATAATATTATTGAATAATAAGTTTGAAATCGTTTAAAATTAATGTTTAAAATGTGTTGGCAATTTTTTTTGTTTTTTGAAATTTGTGGAGAGGGTAAAACAGAAAACAGAAATCCTATGTTACTAGGGCGTTAAAGATATTATAATATTAATATTATTACTATGAAACACAGGAGTAGGCAGTATACAGTGTACGAGCATAAAAGCGGAGGGCCTTTGCAGGATAACGTGATCCATTACGATCCATTACTATTATTGGTCAATACGACGTGTAATATTATATTATTATTATTATTATAATGATTATAAGGCGAGCGGCATAATATGATACCATTAAGCACAATACTGGGTATAGCCGTATTATATGACAACTACGGGTTGGGTCCCTTCGACATTTCGGCTCTCTCATTCGGGCCATACGCAAAATTATATTAATCGCCTCGGCGCGAACGTTGCGACGTGAAGATATTATTCTCTATTTCGCGGCGTCACAGCGACCAATGCAGTTCGTAATACATAATAATAATTTATAATGTTTTTATTTAATTGTTTACGTACAACAATAATATTATATTATTATGGCATTACGTGTATAGAATATATGCGACGGGGATGGACTTGGAACGCATTCGCAAATTCACATCATAGTTGACCACTGGGCACGTCAAACCCGCAACAGGTCTCATTCCTTTGCGATCCCATTCGACGATGTTGTGGCGGTTTTTTCGTTATTGGCTTTATCCGAGGATATTAATTTTCTCGAAATGCAATAACGTGCAACGATGCAAAATGTTTCTTAATATTTTTTTTTTTGTCCGTAGAGTTTTCTACTGGTCACTAAATTCTTGTCGATGTTATAAATAACATTACAAATAAAACAATAATATTTACGGTCCACCGAAAAATCTGCAGACTTTGTAAAAGACATACAGAGCAAATTTATAATAAAGTTCCATAACAATGTAAATACTTAAAATGTTCTAAAAAGTTACTAAAAATATTATAGGTATTCTTCACTGAATTTGTGGGAAATAAATTTAAAACCATATTCGTACTTTGATAAACTGTCTTCGTTTGACATTTAGGACTTGAATATATTTATACATAGAAAAAGATCATTCGACGTCAAAGTTTGAAGTCCAGAATTTTTTTATTCACTTGATATTTTGATACCATAAATTCTACAGTTTGTTGGACCGATTTTGTAACTATTATCTTATTGACATATAAGATCTAATTTTATAGAGCATACATATAAGCGAGATCGGATCTTCTTAATGATTGAAGTAATTTGATGAATAAATCTTATAATAATTACCAGGTATATAGATTTTGAATTTTTATTTCAATACCGGTAAAACAACCGTTGTTCAAATTGAATGATATATGATTGATATCTATTGATGGTTATTGTACTGTTTGTCTGTATAGAAATTTAATTAGTAACACTTTATTATTATTATTATTAGACCGAACGCCCTAGACATTATTGTGACGCAATACTGTTTTACCATATTGAACGTAATCCTTGGAAAGCATAAATACGAGACTATGATAACGAGAAAAATGTTTTTTTTTTTTTAATTTTACGAGTTATAAGACTTATTTAAAACGTTATTGCTTTTTTTTATTAAACAATATTAAACAAATTGAGAATAAATACATCAAAAGTGAGAGGAAATAAGTAAAAAGAACATTCTATGAGTTTCAATGAAATATTTAAAACCAAAAAAAAAAAAATAAATAAATAAATGAATGAAATAATAGTTTTAAACGTTATTGATTACGAATACTTTTAAAAACTAAATACCAAATAATGATCATATTTAAATTAATTTCATAGTAAAACATTGTAATTACTTTTTATTTGATAGTAAAATAAAAAAAAGCGGGCAAGTGAGTACCGCTCTGCTGTACATTAGGGGGTTGGGTGGACCTCGGACTAGGGTAGGTTAAATTTGAATGCAATGATAGGTATCATTGTATACGAAAAACGATTCTGAACGGAGATGATTTGTCAGTCTAGGATATATTATATTTAAAAATTGTCATATATTCTATTTTGAAGGAAGCTTTTTGAAGGAAAACTTATTGTTTAATTTTTTAACCTTACATATTATAATAACAAACAATTTAATGAATTTTCAACTCCAAAATAATTTGCAAATATTCATGGTTTTGACGAACTTTCGTCAATATTTGAACTTCAAATGCTAATCTTATGGAAACCTTAGTGTTGTATTTT